>JAGSPU010001470.1:0-11199 GCA_019321725.1 Paulownia fortunei
ATCTGTGTACTTAATTTTTATTGCTGCATTTTTGTTAGATTTTTAACTTTTAAATATTAATAAATTATTTAGTTATTCTAAATAAAAACTATTTAATCGCCCTTTAAAAATCAAACTTTTGAATTAAAAAATATATTTTAATTATTTCAATGTCCTATATCCCAAAGTTAAATTAATTGTATATTTCAACTAAATACTATCTAGGGAATTAAAATATATTTTCTTTTACAACTTTAAAAATATTTTTTTATTTTTAATAAATTTAATTTGTAATCAAATATCAAAAATAGAGAGAAATGTTTAATTTTGTTATTAAAATTAAAATATATGCTTCAGTTACAAAATAAAAACTATTTAATACTATCTAAGAAGTGAAATATATTTTATTTATTTTTGTTTGTATTTTATTAGATTTTAATATTTTTATATATCTATAGTATGAGTTATTGTGCAAGTAAAATTCAGTATATACTATTACATTAATTTTTATAAAAAATATTAAATACTATCTAAGGAATTAAAATATATTTTTGTTACATATCAATTATTTTTTTAATTTCTTTTTACATTTAATAGATTTTAGAAATTTTAAATATTTATATTTCTAAGTTGTTATGCTAGTGAAATTAAGTATATACTATTACGTTAAATTTAGTAAAATAATGAAAAATATTTAAATTAATAAATCTGTTAAATTTATTAATTTGCCTCAAACAGTAACAATAAATACGAAGACAAAAAGAAGACAATGTATTCGTGTTGCTAATTCTCTCGAATTATAAGTTATGTTTCAACTTTGTATTGATATTTAAAAGTTATCTTAGTGAGCTAAATTTTTTTAGTAATTATACTTTCAAATTTAAAATATTCAATTATTATAGATCAATATTCTAAAGTTAAATTAATTGTATATTTCAACCAAATACTATTGAAGGACAGAAAAATATATTTTTTTTTTCAAAATATTCAATACATATCATGGAATTAAAATATATTTATTTTAGAATACTCAATACACATTACTTTTTTGGTATTGAGTTTAAATTCCAATTTTTTTAGACTTGTAACGTCTTACAAATATATTTTCTGAGTTATTGTGCTAGTAAGTTTGTATATATACTTTTAAATTAAATATCATAAGAATAAAGAAAACCTTTAATTCCACTTTTAAAATTAAATTATACACCTTAGTTATTCTTAAAAAACCCGTTTATTACTAACTAAGGAATTAAAATATGTTTAGTGTTAAAATACTGAATTCATATTATGTATTTTTTATTTTAATTTTTTTTATTTTTTAGTTATTGTGCTAGTACGGTTTAGTTTATACTTTTAAATATGTTTCATAAAATATTGAAAAATATATCCATAATTAAATCGTTTAAATCTATTACTTTGCTTTATTACAATAATATAAAGATACAAAGAATTGCCTTTTTATTAGATTTTAGAATTTTAGAATATTTATATATTGTTTAGTTACTATAAATAAGAACTATTTCTTACAATCAAAGGAACTAAAATACATATATACTTTAAAAATATTCCTGACATATTATTTATTTTTGTATTTAATTGATTTCATTTTTTTAGGTTTTAAAACTTTTAAATATTTTTATTTGGAATTATTGTGCTAGTAAAATTAAGTACATACTTTTAAATTGAATATCGTAAAGTAAAGAAACCTTTAATTACACTTTCAACATTAACTTTATTTATTCAAAATAGAAACAAGTTAATAATATCATTTAAAATAAGTTTACTTTTCAAACGTCGAACACAAATTATTTATTTATTTTAATTTTTTTAAATATTTCTAATTTTGAGTTATTGTGCTTGTAAGATTTAGTATGAACGTTTAAATTAAATTTAATAAAATATAGACAAACCTTTAAAAGTTATACTTTTAAAATTAAAATAATTTAAAATACTTTTAGTTTTCTTAGGCCAATACTATAAGGTTAAATTAATTGCAAATTTCAACGAAATACTATCTAACGAATTAAAAGATGTCTATTTTCAAAATATTCAATACGTATAATGTATCTGTGTACTTAATTTATGCTGCATTTTTGTTAGATTTTTAACTTTTAAATATTAATAAATTATTTAGTTATTCTAAGTAAAAACTATTTAATCGCCTTTAAAAATCAAACTTTTGAATTTAAAAATATATTTTAATTATTTCAATGTCCTATATCCCAAAGTTAAATTAATTGTATATTTCAACTAAATACTATCTAGGAATTAAAATATATTTTCTTTTACAACTTTAAAAATATATTTTTTATTTTTTAATAAATTTAATTTGTAATCAAATATCAAAAATAGAGAGAAATGTTTAATTTTGTTATTAAAATTAAAATATATGCTTCAGTTACAAAATAAAAACTATTTAATACTATCTAAGGAAGTGGAATATATTTTATTTATTTTTGTTTGTATTTTATTAGATTTTAATATTTTTATATATCTATATTTATGAGTTATTGTGCAAGTAAAATTCAGTATATACTATTACATTAATTTTTATAAAAAATTAAAATACTATCTAAGGAATTAAAATATATTTTTGTTACATATCAATTATTTTTATTTTTAATTTCTTTTTACAGTTTAATAGATTTTAGAAATTTTAAATATTTATATTTCTAAGTTGTTATGCTAGTAAAATTAAGTATATACTATTACGTTAAATTTAGTAAAATAATGAAAAATATTTAAATTAATAAATCTGTTAAATTTATTAATTTGCCTCAAACAGTAACAATAAATACGAAGACAAAAAGAAGACAATGTATTCGTGTTGCTAATTCTCTCGAATTATAAGTTATGTTTCAACTTTGTATTGATATTTAAAAGTTATCTTAGTGAGCTAAATTTTTTTAGTAATTATACTTTCAAATTTAAAATATTCAATTATTATAGATCAATATTCTAAAGTTAAATTAATTGTATATTTCAACCAAATACTATTGAAGGACAGAAAAATATATTTGTTTTTCAAAATATTCAATACATATCATGGAATTAAAATATATTTACTTTTAGAATACTCAATACACATTACTTTTTTGGTATTGAGTTTAAATTCCATTTTTTTAGACTTGTAACGTCTTACAAATATATTTTCTGAGTTATTGTGCTAGTAAGGTTTTGTATATACTTTTAAATTAAATATCATAAAATAAAGAAAACCTTTAATTCCACTTTTAAAATTAAATTATACACCTTAGTTATTCTTAATAAAACCCGTTTATTACTAACTAAGGAATTAAAATATGTTTAGTGTTAAAATACTGAATTCATATTATGTATTTTTTATTTATTTTTTTTATTTTTTAGTTATTGTGCTAGTACGGTTTAGTTTATACTTTTAAATTATGTTTCATAAAATATTGAAAAATATATCCATAATTAAATCGTTTAAATCTATTACTTTGCTTTATTACAATAATATAAAGATACAAAGAATTGCCTTTTTATTAGATTTTAGAATTTTAGAATATTTATATATTGTTTAGTTACTATAAATAAGAACTATTTCTTACAATCAAAGGAACTAAAATACATATATACTTTAAAAATATTCCTGACATATTATTTATATTTGTATTTAATTGATTTCATTTTTTAAGTTTTAAAACTTTTAAATATTTTTATTTGGAATTATTGTGCTAGTAAAATTAAGTATATACTTTTAAATTGAATATCGTAAAGTAAAGAAACCTTTAATTACACTTTCAACATTAACTTTATTTATTCAAAATAGAAACAAGTTAATAATATCATTTAAAATAAGTTTACTTTTCAAACGTCGAACACAAATTATTTATTTATTTTAATTTTTTTAAATATTTCTAATTTTGAGTTATTGTGCTTGTAAGATTTAGTATGAACGTTTAAATTAAATTTAATAAAATATAGACAAACCTTTAAAAGTTATACTTTTAAAATTAAAATAATTTAAAATACTTTTAGTTTTCTTAGGCCAATACTATAAGGTTAAATTAATTGCAAATTTCAACGAAATACTATCTAACGAATTAAAAGATGTCTATTTTCAAAATATTCAATACGTATAATGTATCTGTGTACTTAATTTATGCTGCATTTTTGTTAGATTTTTAACTTTTAAATATTAATAAATTATTTAGTTATTCTAAGTAAAAACTATTTAATCGCCCTTTAAAAATCAAACTTTTGAATTTAAAAATATATTTTAATTATTTCAATGTCCTATATCCCAAAGTTAAATTAATTGTATATTTCAACTAAATACTATCTAGGGAATTAAAATATATTTTCTTTTACAACTTTAAAAATATATTTTTTATTTTTTAATAAATTTAATTTGTAATCAAATATCAAAAATAGAGAGAAATGTTTAATTTTGTTATTAAAATTAAAATATATGCTTCAGTTACAAAATAAAAACTATTTAATACTATCTAAGGAAGTGAAATATTTTATTTATTTTTGTTTGTATTTTATTAGATTTTAATATTTTTATATATCTATATTTATGAGTTATTGTGCAAGTAAAATTCAGTATATACTATTACATTAATTTTTATAAAAATATTAAAATACTATCTAAGGAATTAAAATATATTTTTGTTACATATCAATTATTTTTTTTTAATTTCTTTTTACAGTTTAATAGATTTTAGAAATTTTAAATATTTATATTTCTAAGTTGTTATGCTAGTAAAATTAAGTATATACTATTACGTTAAATTTAGTAAAATAATAAAAAATATTTAAATTAATAAATCTGTTAAATTTATTAATTTGCCTCAAACAGTAACAATAAATACGAAGACAAAAAGAAGACAATGTATTCGTGTTGCTAATTCTCTCGAATTATAAGTTATGTTTCAACTTTGTATTGATATTTAAAAGTTATCTTAGTGAGCTAAATTTTTTTAGTAATTATACTTTCAAATTTAAAATATTCAATTATTATAGATCAATATTCTAAAGTTAAATTAATTGTATATTTCAACCAAATACTATTGAAGGACAGAAAAATATATTTGTTTTTCAAAATATTCAATACATATCATGGAATTAAAATATATTTACTTTTAGAATACTCAATACACATTACTTTTTTGTATTGAGTTTAAATTCCAATTTTTTTAGACTTGTAACTTCTTACAAATATATTTTCTGAGTTATTGTGCTAGTAAGTTTTGTATATACTTTTAAATTAAATATCATAATAAAGAAAACCTTTAATTCCACTTTTAAAATTAAATTATACACCTTAGTTATTCTTAATAAAACCCGTTTATTACTAACTAAGGAATTAAAATATGTTTAGTGTTAAAATATTGAATTCATATTATGTATTTTTTATTTATTTATTTTTTATTTTTTTTAGTTATTGTGCTAGTACGGTTTAGTTTATACTTTTAAATTATGTTTCATAAAATATTGAAAAATATATCCATAATTAAATCGTTTAAATCTATTACTTTGCTTTATTACAATAATATAAAGATACAAAGAATTGCCTTTTTATTAGATTTTAGAATTTTAGAATATTTATATATTGTTTAGTTACTATAAATAAGAACTATTTCTTACAATCAAAGGAACTAAAATACATATATACTTTAAAAATATTCCTGACATATTATTTATTTTGTATTTAATTGATTTCATTTTTTTAGGTTTTAAAACTTTTAAATATTTTTATTTGGAATTATTGTGCTAGTAAAATTAAGTATATACTTTTAAATTGAATATCGTAAAGTAAAGAAACCTTTAATTACACTTTCAACATTAACTTTATTTATTCAAAATAGAAACAAGTTAATAATATCATTTAAAATAAGTTTACTTTTCAAACGTCGAACACAAATTATTATTTATTTTAATTTTTTTAAATATTTCTAATTTTGAGTTATTGTGCTTGTAAGATTTAGTATGAACGTTTAAATTAAATTTAATAAAATATAGACAAACCTTTAAAAGTTATACTTTTAAAATTAAAATAATTTAAAATACTTTTAGTTTTCTTAGGCCAATACTATAAGGTTAAATTAATTGCAAATTTCAACGAAATACTATCTAACGAATTAAAAGATGTCTATTTTCAAAATATTCAATACGTATAATGTATCTGTGTACTTAATTTATGCTGCATTTTTGTTAGATTTTTAACTTTTTAAATATTAATAAATTATTTAGTTATTCTAAGTAAAAACTATTTAATCGCCCTTTAAAAATCAAACTTTTGAATTTAAAAATATATTTTAATTATTTCAATGTCCTATATCCCAAAGTTAAATTAATTGTATATTTCAACTAAATACTATCTAGGGAATTAAAATATATTTTCTTTTACAACTTTAAAAATATATTTTTTATTTTTTTAATAAATTTAATTTGTAATCAAATATCAAAAATAGAGAGAAATGTTTAATTTTGTTATTAAAATTAAAATATATGCTTCAGTTACAAAATAAAAACTATTTAATACTATCTAAGGAAGTGAAATATATTTTATTTATTTTTGTTTTGTTTTATTAGATTTTAATATTTTATATATCTATATTTATGAGTTATTGTGCAAGTAAAATTCAGTATATACTATTACATTAATTTTTATAAAAAATTAAAATACTATCTAAGGAATTAAAATATATTTTTGTTACATATCAATTTTTTTTTTAATTTCTTTTTACAGTTTAATAGATTTTAGAAATTTTAAATATTTATATTTCTAAGTTGTTATGCTAGTAAAATTAAGTATATACTATTACGTTAAATTTAGTAAAATAATGAAAAATATTTAAATTAATAAATCTGTTAAATTTATTAATTTGCCTCAAACAGTAACAATAAATACGAAGACAAAAAGAAGACAATGTATTCGTGTTGCTAATTCTCTCGAATTATAAGTTATGTTTCAACTTTGTATTGATATTTAAAAGTTATCTTAGTGAGCTAAATTTTTTTAGTAATTATACTTTCAAATTTAAAATATTCAATTATTATAGATCAATATTCTAAAGTTAAATTAATTGTATATTTCAACCAAATACTATTGAAGGACAGAAAAATATATTTTCTTTTCAAAATATTCAATACATATCATGGAATTAAAATATATTTACTTTTAGAATACTCAATACACATTACTTTTTTGTATTGAGTTTAAATTCCAATTTTTTAGACTTGTAACTTCTTACAAATATATTTTTGAGTTATTGTGCTAGTAAGATTTTGTATATACTTTTAAATTAAATATCATAAAATAAAGAAAACCTTTAATTCCACTTTTAAAATTAAATTATACACCTTAGTTATTCTTAATAAAACCCGTTTATTACTAACTAAGGAATTAAAATATGTTTAGTGTTAAAATATTGAATTCATTTATGTATTTTTTTATTTTAAATTTTTAATTTTTTTTTATTTTTTAGTTATTGTGCTAGTACGGTTTAGTATATACTTTTAAATTATGTTTCATAAAATATTGAAAAATATATCCATAATTAAATCGTTTAAATCTATTACTTTGCTTTATTACAATAATATAAAGATACAAAGAATGGCCTTTTTATTAGATTTTAGAATTTTAGAATATTTATATATTGTTTAGTTACTATAAATAAGAACTATTTCTTACAATCAAAGGAACTAAAATACATATATACTTTAAAAATATTCCTGACATATTATTTATTTTTGTATTTAATTGATTTCATTTTTTTAGGTTTTAAAACTTTTAAATATTTTTATTTGGAATTATTGTGCTTGTAAAATTAAGTACATACTTTTAAATTGAATATCGTAAAGTAAAGAAAACTTTAATTACACTTTCAACATTAACTTTATTTATTCAAAATAGAAACAAGTTAATAATATCATTTAAAATAAGTTTACTTTTCAAACGTCGAACACAAATTATTTATTTATTTTAATTTTTTTAAATATTTCTAATTTTGAGTTATTGTGCTTGTAAGATTTAGTATGAACGTTTAAATTAAATTTAATAAAATATAGACAAACCTTTAAAAGTTATACTTTTAAAATTAAAATAATTTAAAATACTTTTAGTTTTCTTAGGCCAATACTATAAGGTTAAATTAATTGCAAATTTCAACGAAATACTATCTAACGAATTAAAAGATGTCTATTTTCAAAATATTCAATACGTATAATGTATCTGTGTACTTAATTTATGCTGCATTTTTGTTAGATTTTTAACTTTTTAAATATTAATAAATTGTTTAGTTATTCTAAGTAAAAACTATTTAATCGCCCTTTAAAAATCAAACTTTTTGAAATAAAAATATATTTTAATTATTTCAATGTCCTATATCCCAAAGTTAAATTAATTATATTTCAACTAAATACTATCTAGGGAATTAAAATATATTTTCTTTTACAACTTTAAAAATATATTTTTTTTTTTTAATAAATTTAATTTGTAATCAAATATCAAAAATAGAGAAATGTTTAATTTTGTTATTAAAATTAAAATATATGCTTCAGTTACAAAAAAAAACTATTTAATATATCTAAGGAAGTGAAATATATTTTATTTATTTTTTTTGTATTTTTAGATTTTAATATTTTTATATATCTATATTTATGAGTTATTGTGCAAGTAAAATTCAGTATATACTATTACATTAATTTTTATAAAAAATTAAAATACTATCTAAGGAATTAAAATATATTTTTGTTACATATCAATTATTTTTTTTTAATTTCTTTTTTTAATAGATTTTAGAAATTTTAAATATTTATATTTCTAAGTTGTTATGCTAGTAAAATTAAGTATATACTATTACGTTAAATTTAGTAAAATAATGAAAAATATTTAAATTAATAAATCTGTTAAATTTATTAATTTGCCTCAAAAAGTAACAATAAATACGAAGACAAAAAGAAGACAATGTATTCGTGTTGCTAATTCTCTCGAATTATAAGTTATGTTTCAACTTTGTATTGATATTTAAAAGTTATCTTAGTGAGCTAAATTTTTTTAGTAATTATACTTTCAAATTTAAAATATTCAATTATTATAGATCAATATTCTAAAGTTAAATTAATTGTATATTTCAACCAAATACTATTGAAGGACAGAAAAATATATTTGTTTTTCAAAATATTCAATACATATCATGGAATTAAAATATATTTACTTTTAGAATACTCAATACACATTACTTTTTTGGTATTGAGTTTAAATTCCAATTTTTTAGACTTGTAACGTCTTACAAATATATTTTCTGAGTTATTGTGCTAGTAAGGTTTTGTATATACTTTTAAATTAAATATCATAAAATAAAGAAAACCTTTAATCCACTTTTAAAATTAAATTATACACCTTAGTTATTCTTAATAAAACCCGTTTATTACTAACTAAGGAATTAAAATATGTTTAGTGTTAAAATACTGAATTCATATTATGTATTTTTTATTTTAATTTTTTTTATTTTTTAGTTATTGTGCTAGTACGGTTTAGTATATACTTTTAAATTATGTTTCATAAAATATTGAAAAATATATCCATAATTAAATCGTTTAAATCTATTACTTTGCTTTATTACAATAATATAAAGATACAAAGAATGGCCTTTTTATTAGATTTTAGAATTTTAGAATATTTATATATTGTTTAGTTACTATAAATAAGAACTATTTCTTACAATCAAAGGAACTAAAATACATATATACTTTAAAAATATTCCTGACATATTATTTATTTTTGTATTTAATTGATTTCATTTTTTTAGGTTTTAAAACTTTTAAATATTTTTATTTGGAATTATTGTGCTTGTAAAATTAAGTACATACTTTTAAATTGAATATCGTAAAGTAAAGGAAACCTTTAATTACACTTTCAACATTAACTTTATTTATTCAAAATAGAAACAAGTTAATAATATCATTTAAAATAAGTTTACTTTTCAAACGTCGAACACAAATTATTTATTTATTTTAATTTTTTTAAATATTTCTAATTTTGAGTTATTGTGCTTGTAAGATTTAGTATGAACGTTTAAATTAAATTTAATAAAATATAGACAAACCTTTAAAAGTTATACTTTTAAAATTAAAATAATTTAAAATACTTTTAGTTTTCTTAGGCCAATACTATAAGGTTAAATTAATTGCAAATTTCAACGAAATACTATCTAACGAATTAAAAGATGTCTATTTTCAAAATATTCAATACGTATAATGTATCTGTGTACTTAATTTATGCTGCATTTTTGTTAGATTTTTAACTTTTTAAATATTAATAAATTGTTTAGTTATTCTAAATAAAAACTATTTAATCGCCCTTTAAAAATCAAACTTTTGAATTTAAAAATATATTTTAATTATTTCAATGTCCTATATCCCAAAGTAAAATTAATTGTATATTTCAACTAAATACTATCTAGGGAATTAAAATATATTTCTTTTACAACTTTAAAAATATATTTTTTATTTTTTAATAAATTTAATTTGTAATCAAATATCAAAAATAGAGAGAAATGTTTAATTTTGTTATTAAAATTAAAATATATGCTTCAGTTACAAAATAAAAACTATTTAATACTATCTAAGGAAGTGAAATATTTTATTTATTTTTGTTTGTATTTTATTAGATTTTAATATTTTTATATATCTATATTTATGAGTTATTGTGCAAGTAAAATTCAGTATATACTATTACATTAATTTTTATAAAATATTAAAATACTATCTAAGGAATTAAAATATATTTTTGTTACATATCAATTATTTTTTTTAATTTCTTTTTACAGTTTAATAGATTTTAGAAATTTTAAATATTTATATTTCTAAGTTGTTATGCTAGTAAAATTAAGTATATACTATTACGTTAAATTTAGTAAAATAATGAAAAATATTTAAATTAATAAATCTGTTAAATTTATTAATTTGCCTCAAACAATAACAATAAATACGAAGACAAAAAGAAGACAATGTATTCGTGTTGCTAATTCTCTCGAATTATAAGTTATGTTTCAACTTTGTATTGATATTTAAAAGTTATCTTAGTGAGCTAAATTTTTTTAGTAATTATACTTTCAAATTTAAAATATTCAATTATTATAGATCAATATTCTAAAGTTAAATTAATTGTATATTTCAACCAAATACTATTGAAGGACAGAAAAATATATTTTCTTTTCAAAATATTCAATACATATCATGGAA
>JAGSPU010001087.1:0-20366 GCA_019321725.1 Paulownia fortunei
CTTAGGGCATGCGGTGATAGCCTGCTTGTTCTGCTGAGTGCCCTGAGCACCTTTGTGGAAATTCTTCTTTGTCTGCGCATTCCATGTCTTGTGGATTCCATCATTTGCTTTGAGTTCGCTAGATTGAACTCCAAGCTCCTCTCTGCTAAACTTCTATGCCTTTTCCACCAGTAGGGCCTTGTTGAACACCTCTCTGTAAGTATGTAACTCTAACGGCACCACAACAAGTTTGATTTGGGGCCTAAGTCCCATCTTAAATCTCCTAGCTTGGCATTCCTCCATTGCAACCAGGTTTGGAGCAAACTTCACTAGTTTGGCGAACTCAACTTTATATTCTGTGATGGAGCGTGTTCACTACAACAAGTGCATGAATTCTCGTTCCTTCCATTATCGTATGCTTTGGGGAAAGTACTTCTCATAAAATGCCCTAGTGAACATCTCCCAAGTGAACGGACGACCATACGCCATACGCCACTAGTCGTGGGCCTCTTTTTTTAGTATGAATGTCGCAAAGTTGACCTTCTCAGCATTCGTGCAGTCCATGATCGAAAAGATCTTTTGCATCTCTATCAACCATCCTTCAGCTTCTATGGGGTCTGCCGTGCCCGAAAAAGATTATGGGGCTAGTCTTATAAACTGAGATTCAGTTCCTCTCTAAGGCATCAGCACGTCTAGGTTGGTTAGTTTGCCTAAATGCGGCTAAGGATTGCATGAAGGCCTCAACAGTCAAAGATGTTCCCTGAGGTACGACAGAGACATTCTCATTATTCTTAGCATGTGAGGTCTCTTCCTGATTAGTCGAAAGCACACTCTCTTTCCCTGCAGACATTCTCCCTAATGAGACTTACCGCACTTAGGGCATGTGACGATAGCCTCCTTGTTCTGCTGAGTGCCTTGAGCACCTTTGTGGAAATCCTTCTTTGTCTGCCCATTCCACGTCTTATGGATTCCACCTTTTGCTTTAAGTCCGCTAGACTGAACTCTGAGCTCCTCTCTGCTAAACTTATGTGCCCTTTCCACTAGTAGGGCCTTGTTGATCATCTCTGTAAGTATGTAACTCGAACGGCACCACAACAAGTTTGATTTGGGGCCTAAGTCCCTTCTTGAATCTCCTAACTCGGCGTTCCTCTGTTGCAATCAGGTCTGGAGCAAACTTCGCTAGTTTGGCGAACTCAGCTTCATACTCCACGATAAAGCATGTACCCTTCACCAAGTGCATGATTTCTCATTTCTTTTATTATCGTACACTTCGGGGAAAGTACTTCTCGTAAAATGCCCTGGTGAACATCTCCCAGGTGAACGAGCGGCCATCATCCTCTTATTATCTCTGCACTATACGCTACCAGTCGTGGACCTTTCCTTTTAGTACGAATGTCGCAAAGTTGACCTTCTCAGCATCCATGCAGTCCATGATGGAGAAAATCTTCTGTATCTCTATCAACTATCATTCATCTTCTATGGGGTCTACCGTGCCTGAAAAGGATTATGAGGCTAGTCTCATAAACTCTGAGATACGGTTCCTCTTTGGGGCCTTGACACGTCTAGGTTGGTTAGCTTGCCCAAACGCGGCTAAGGACTGCATGAAGGCCTCAACAGTCAAAGGCATTCCCTGAGGAGCGACAGGGATATTCTTGTCATTCCTAGCACGTGAGGTCTCTTCCTGATTAGTCAAGCGAGTAGGGCAAACCATTATTCTTGACTGAAAATTAATGTCAGTCCGTGAGATTCTATAGCACTAGGCACTAAGCATAACTTATTTTTTGAATGATGCGACTAACTTGATGTTTAGTACTTCTATGGAACTAGGTGGTATCACGCATGACAAAATAAGAAAAATATAACTCATACTCGGTAAGCAAATAACATGTCATCATATTCATTTAAAAAATAAGCAAAGCTTCAAGTGTTACATAAAAGGAATCTTGTTTCATATAACTACTCATCAACCTTCTCCTCTATTTAACTCCTCGTGTGAACATCCTGATTAGAACAAGTATTAAATATAACCTTTGAGAATAGATCCTCTAGAACAAATCCCTTGTGACTATTTCCCCTCAGACTAAACCTCAGGTTCGGACGACTAGAATTCAAAGTTAGGAACATCGTCTTCTTAGCTTGCTTTCATGTTTCTCCTTCCTATTTCACCATCATCGCTTCTATTAACATAGAAACTCTATAGTTCCTTCCTACTTGATCCCGCGTCTCCTCAAATGTCTTTTGTAATGTAGGGGGTAGTGACTCCTTCCATATTGCTATCTCTTGTAACCTAGGTTGAGCCTTGATGCTTACGAATGCTAGGTGATCATTCATCCGTCTCATCTCCTTGAAATGTTGGGGAAGGTGTGATATAGTTTCATCTTATAAGTTATGAATTCACGTGTTCTATCTGAATGCTCTCTCAATTCCTTCTTAGTTGGGGTTCTAATAAGCCTCATACCTACACTATTAATGTCCATATATGAGAAACGAGTTATCATGATTACGATGGTACATCAAGCGTTAATTCTTACTAGTGTGATTAGTTTTTTTTTTACTATCCCAACCAACTAGCAAATACGCTCCCAATCATATGGAATCACCTTAATAGATAAGCAGTATAATTACGCAGGGCACAACATACAAATGCTTTAAATACTTAAATAAATAACAACTTACAATCTCAAACACTTACCAGGTGATAGAGGAGAACACGCCCGCAACACTACTTATAGCCCAAAACTTCTTTTAAAAAATTAATTTAGGGTCTACAGAATTGATTTAAAAACCTGGGCGCTCTGATACCACAAAATGTAATGCCTACTAGTATTTTCTTAAATTATATATATGCAGAATTTAAATATGAACAGAGTTTTCTCCTTAAAAAAAAGCGAAAGATTTAAAACTCTCTTTGCTTAAAGAAAAACTAGGAATAATCATTTAACACTTATAAAATACCAAGTTTTGGAAACGCCACGTAACGAAAATGGAAACGAATTTAATTTCAAAACATTATCCTCTCAAAATCTTAAGAAAAGTGAAACCCATAATAAAACATGTCTACAGGTTCTAAAATTGAAAGTTCATTTAATAATGTATGACAATGGGCAAGTCCTTATGCTGAGCCATCTCCATTCATCTCTTGGATGTCATCACCTAAAAATATATATATAACATAGAATGAGCTTTCAACAAGCTCAGTAAGTAACCCATGCATGAATGCATGCTCATGAATGCTTGTTGTGTAAAAACTTCTCAAGTATCCCCTTTTTTTAAAAAAAAAACATAAAAAGGTTTTAATTTAAAAACCTTGGACTTGGACATCAACTTAAAAAAAAAACTTTGAACTTAAATCTTTGACTTGGAAACATTGAACTTGAACATTATCGTGGAAATTTTTGAATCTTTCATTTTATTGACCAAGTCGCGAGCTCACTTGGTGAGACATCTATCTGATCAAGGATGCAGTAGCCTAGTTATGCTGAGTGTAGATAAATGATCTAGGAGTTTGAATTTTTTTATTTTCTTCAGATAAATGCTCTTTGTTGAGAATAGCATGTACATTTTCAAGTTGATATTCAACTACTATTTATAGACTTCAGAAATTTCTACTTGTTGTAGCCTTCACTTCAAATTCCTTTGTTTGTTTGCACACTTGGACCTCCGTACATCTGGTAGTGTGTAATTCTCAATCCATCGTCCTTATAGTACTAATTATCTTTCTAATATAAATTTTATCCATTTTTTGTTGGATAATTTTATCATTCTCCATGGTAGAGTAGTGCTTAGAAAGCCAATTAGATTGGTTGCTTTTATACTCTTTCAAAAATATTCTTTTTCAATCAATATCAATATATTAATTTTTTCTTCAACTATATTCATTTTTATTAAATTTAGATGAAATCTTAGACCATACACAGTTAGAGTCATGGTTGCGCGTACGATGGCGATAATGAAATATGTTTCTATGACTTTGATTTTAAATAGTTCCAATTGAGAACATTGAGATTGTACATCAATAATTCAACAAGACTTGCATATATGATGGGAGCTCATAGGAGGATGTCACATTTTATGAACATCGTCTAGGATATTAGTGCTCGTACGTGGGTGCTTGTTAGGAAAAAAGAACACTAGACAACCCTACCTAGAAATTCCTAGTTGGAAATAAAATATTGTCGAATATAAAATTTTTACGTTATGATATTGCTAGATTAGTTTTTAGACTTGAGGCATCACAGTAATCTTGTGCATCGTTAGTTGTAATTTATTATCTTATTATAGGATAATCATAAGATTTATATATTTTATATAATTTAATTATGTATGAAGTTAATGAGTAGTGAACAAAGGATCCATCACCTATCTAGATGAATAAGAGAATCTCCTATGTTTTTCGTGTTCTTGACTAGGAAGACCATGACCAAGACTAGATGAAAGTGTGAAGGGCTTTCCAATTTCATCATTAAGTTGTCTAACTGGGAATAGGTCCATAGCTATTGGGTTATTTGAGTTTTGACTAATAACCTATACCTTAGGCCCAATAGAGAGATTAATTAATGGAAGGAACATACTTGTACAGTAACATCTATATAGAGGAAAATGCTAAACCTTTTAGAGAAATACAACGAAGGCTAAATCTTAATATGAAAGAAGTAGGAGGAGTTAATCAAGAGGAATGCTAGTTGTCAAGAGTTGGTAATTTGTTACACCAAGTCCTCAAAATTCTTACCTATCGGATTTAATTATATTTTTAGATCTTATACAACCAGATTTTGATGATGACTAAAGAACAAACATTGTAGATCGTTTTGTGCTGATATATTTTCATATATCATTTGTCAACTTTGGCTATCGGATGAGGGAGATATGGTCAGATGAAGTCATTAAACTCTTAAATAATAAAATCATTTATCATATTTCTGATAGCAATTGGGTAAGTCCTATTTAAGTTGTACCTAAGAAATATGGAGTTACTGTAGTCAAAAATGAGAATGATGAATTAATTCCAACTAAAACTGTTACTAGTTGGTGAATGTGCATTAACTATAAGAAACTCAACTTAATTACTAGAAAAGATCATTTTCCATTACCTTTCATGGATCAAATCTTAGAAAGAGTTGCGGAACATGAATTTTATTGCTTTTTAGATAGATATTCTAGATATAATCAAATTGCAATTGTACTTGAAGACCAAGAAAAAACAACTTTTATATGTGATTTTGGTACTTTTGCATATCGAAGGATACCTTTTGGATTATGTAATGTACCAACTACATTCCAACGATGCATGTTTAGTATTTTTAGTAACATGGTTGAACGTTTTCTTGAAATCTTTATGAATAATTTTTCTATTTTTGGTAATTCATTTGATGATTACCTGTCTAATTTAGAAAAAATTTTGATCAGGTATGAAGAAAATAATCTTGTGCTCAATTGGCAGAAATTTCATTTCATGGTAACAACTGGTATTGTATTTGGACACATTAATTCATCAAAAGTTATTGAGGTTGATAAATATAAAATTATGCTAATTACCAATTTTCTAACACCAAAGACTATGAAAGTGGTAAGATCATTTTTAGGATATACTAGTTTTTATAGAAGATTTATCAAAACTTTTAGTATAATATCTAAACCTTTGTGTAATCTTCTAACAAAAGACACTATTTTTGAATGGATTGAAAATTATGAAAATGCTTTTGTTAAAATTAAAAGCATGCTTATATCTACTCCAATCATGCAGCCTCATAATTGCCTTTACCTTTTGAAATAATGTGTGATGCTAGTGACTGTGCTGTTGGAGCTATTTTGGGACAAAGAAAAGATAAAAAGCCGTATGTTATTTACTATATGTGATTTCCTACAAAAGTGGATTAGTTTAGGTTTGTTTTAGGCTTGCTCAAGGACAAACAAGGGTTAAGTGTGGGGGAATTTGATAAGTGCATATTTTATATCAACTCCTTTATACTTTTCTTGCTTTATTCTTGTTAATGTTCTTGTTTTATTAATGTTTTGTGTTAGGAAATCAATGAATATAAAAAGATCGAAAGAAACATATTTTCAAACTTGTGTAGTTTTTATATTTTGAGCATAATTTCATGATCAAAAGCCCTATAAACTTGAATCTTACTTTATTTGAAATCCAAGAGATAGAAATACAATGTTTCTATTGAAATCTTAGCCTAATACAGTCTTGAGTATAGTAGAAAGTTCATCCAAGTGATTGTACAAAATAGATCACCAAAATTCGGATTAGAGTTCAGCTCAATATTAACTTATTTGACCAATTGAGTTATATCTCTGAAGCCCAAATTTATTTAAAGCTAAAATTTGGATATGTTATATAAAAGAGTAACCAAACAAGTTTAATGAAAACAATATAGTGAGAAAATGTGTCAAAATAGTAAAAACATAGGCTACAGGTGACATTTCTAGTGCTTTATATTTATGGCATTCTACTCATTAGAATGATATAGAGATGTTGTAATTAACTAAAGCATAGTTCTCTACACAATTCTTTATGAAGGAATTAGAAGAAGTATCCTATATGTTGGAGTTTAAAATCTGTAGAGATAGATCAAGTAGGATGCTTAGGTTGTCACAGTTTGTACATATATAAAATGCTAAAGAGGTTAGCATGGAAGGATCCAATGGAGAATTCTTGCTTATTAGCTATGAAATTTCTCTTCAAAGTCTGTCCCTAAAGACTCTGGAGGAAAGAGAAAAAATGGCTCACATACCTTTTGCATCTGCCATTGAAAGCATAATGCAAACTTTACTATGTACGAGGCCTAATCTCGCATATGCTCTAACTATCACAGTAGATATCAATCTAATCTGGGCAAAGAAAACTTAAAAGCCATGAAGACGATACTTAAGTAATTACTAAGGACTAAAGATCTCTTCATCAAATATGGTAATGGAGAAATGAAACTGGAATGCTTCATGGATTCTCATTTTCAGTGTAATACAGATGACTCAAAGTCAATATCCGAGTTTTGTTGGGTTCATGCGACTCCGTAATACCTTGAGTAGCAGAAATTTAAAATTTTTAATAAACATGCTTCACATAGAATTTGTTGCGATTCGATCGGTTATGTATTTTAATACCTGGTAAAAAGTATAAAATTTAGAGATTTTATACCTAAATGGCACCTGGTCTATTCTTGACTGTATCGCAATATTCAAAACTCCAAAGCCCTTCTTTGAATCAATTCATTTAGAGTCCCAATTGTAATCCCTCTAAGCATAACCACACCTCGAATGCCCACATGCAATCATTCCTATGCTAGTAGGAAACGATTTGATAGTTCTAGCCTAACAAGCACTTTTTTTTGTTAGGTGTTCTTGATTGATTCTTATTTTGATTTGTGAAGGAAAAATCAATGAAGAGAGTAATTGGAAATTAGGGTTTGGTGGCTAGGCGGATGAAGGAATGGCCGACTTTTTAGAGGAATTTTTTTCATGTAAAACTCATCCAAGGAGGGCTCAAATGGGTTATTATATAGCATCTTTAATTCCATCATATGGAAGTATCTCTTTATCCAACTATATGTATCTTGCTATAACTTTAAGGTTGCAAACCCAAATGTAGGTTGTATTAAGTAATAAATTTTTCGTGAGTACGAGGTTGATCCATAGAGAAGTTATTTGAAGAATTTAGGATTATAATTCTAAAAAAATGAAATTTGTGTGAATTAAAATATATAAAAAATTAATGCATGTTGTAACTAAAGAAAAACTAAAGTAATAAAAGTATTGATGATTAGGGATCCACTCTTGAGTTTCGGATAGAGAAATGGTTATTTATTCTTTTTACCTCTATTAATTGCCACTATTAGAATCCATACATAATGAAGGTTCCAATTGGAAGATATTATCAAATAGCTCAAATAATAAGGTAATCATATCATATCTCAACATGGTAAGTCTTCATATCGCATATAAAGATCGAACCCTAATTCTAATAGAATTTAGACTCCTAATCCAATTCTTAATGGGCCTTGATCTCTATCAATCTCATACCTAATGGATCTAGACTCAATAATTTAATTAGATCTAATTTAATTGATCAAATTATTTAAATAATTCATTCCCATGGCTCATTATATTTAATTGATCTAATCGATTAATTATTTATTTCAATTTGGGTTACTAAATCTAATTAGGTTAATTAATTAATCTAATTAATTAATTTAATTAATTCAACACATGAATTAATTAAGTTTTCATTAATTATTTTATTAATTAATTTAATCCAACTATTGGATTATTTCTTAAGGAATAGATGGATTTGCCCAAGTTAGTGTGTGATCCCTTAGATTCACCCATAAGCTAGTAGTTGCTCAACAACTCTTTTGATTTATTTGAATAATTAATTATTTTGATTAATTTTAATAATCAATCCTCTTGGAATTAACCCATTAATTTTAAAAATCCACAAATTATGAGTGGTATCTAGTAATGCGCCATGAAGACCCAGATATACTTGAAAGAACAAACCTTTCCAATTAAGAATACCGTACAAGTCCAATCATTTCATCAATTAATCTCCCGATAGAGCATAGGATATGGATTATTAGTCAAAATCGTAATAACTCAAAAACTATGTATAGTAATGAAAAAATTCACATTCGATAATATTTTGTTTCAAATTAAGAATTTTCAGATAGAGTTGTTTAGTTAGATTATCGGGCACTATTCTAATAGTTTCATGTTTACCCCTAATTATGGTGTGGTTAGTTGGAATAGTTCCAAGCAAGAGACGACCATAGATTCTACCACCAAGGATGAAAACATTGTGACATTTGATGCTGCAAATGAGGCTATTTGGATGAGAAACTTCATCCAAGAGTTGGGCATATCATTTTCATTATGATCTAATACGTGTGTAATGCAATAATAATGGTGCCATTGATCAAGCAAAAGAGCAAAGGTCTCAACAAATATCAATAACATATTGAAAAGATTACCATTTGATTGAGAGATCGTTGGTAGAGGTAACTTCAAAGTTTGAAGGTTGCCTTAGAAGAAAATATAGTAGAGCCATTAACGAAGCCCTCAGTGCAAAAGATATTTGAAGGATAGGCAATTGGCTCTAGAGTAAGTAAAAGATTGTTAGAGTAGTATTTGACGAACTAATTAGATTGCTACTATTATACTCTTGTAATAAACTTTCTTATTCATTCAACTTCAATGAAATAGACAATTCTTCATCTTTATTTATGCGTTTAATTAAATTTAGATGAAATCTCTAAATCATATATAGCTATAGGCATGTTCTCACATATGGAGATTATGAAATACACCTCTATAACTGAGTTGTAGAATTATTGAGATGGAACATCAAAGATTCAGCTAAACTTCCACATATGTGCATACTCGCAAGGAGGATGTCTTTTTTCATGGGCATTGGTGTGGGGACACTAGTGCGTGTATGTGGATTCTTGTTAGAGAATAAGTTCATGAACTATCCTGCTAATAAGTTTCTAATTAAAAAATTAATATTACCAATTATGGAATTTTAGTGTTAACATAGTGTAAGACTATTCACTTGACTTGAGGCGCCATAATAACCTTGCAAATAATAGTTGTGTTTTGATTTATTCTCTAAGTATATAGATAATCATAAGGGATATATTTTTGGTGTAACTTTATTTATATGGAGTTATATGAGTGTCAACAAAGAATTTATCACCTATTTAGTTAAATAGAGAAATCTCCTATATTTTTTACATACTTGACTTGAGAAGACGTTAGCCAAGACATGATAGCAAGTAGGAAATGATTTTCTAATTTCATCATTAAGTCAAACTACTAGGAATGGATACATAGTTATTAGGTTATTTGAGTTTTAACTAATATTGTATATCTTATACCTAATTCGGAGATTAGATGATGGAAGGCCATACTTGCAATACTCATGTTTGGAAAGTTTTGCTAATTCATTTATATTTAGGTCTTTATAGTATATTGCTAGACGTTAACCATGATTGAAGGGTTCTTAAAACTAAAGAGCAAATTCAAAGAGGATTAATTAATTAAATAATTACAATTAGTTAATTAAGTCAAAAGAATTTCAGTCCACTACTAGTTTGTTAGTGAACTTAAGAGGTAACACACTAACTTGGATATGTTTTGCTAATGAAAATTATCCAATATACTTACTTTAATTAAGCACATGAATTAATTCATGAGATGGATTCATTAAATTAATTAATAGAATCAATTAATTAGGTTTAATTTATTTAAGTCTAAGTCCAATAAAATATGAGCTTGATTTAGTGAAGGCCTAACTGAATTAGAAATAAAAATGCCTCAATTCATTATATGAGTAGAAGATAACAAGTTGATTTCTTGTAGGGCAATAAAAAAGATTACCATACGAAGAAAGAGTCCTACACGGAAACAAGAAACCTTATGTGGGCATCCACTTGGAGTATTGGAGTATAAATACTAAGAGTAGAATATGTTGGAGCAGGAGTGTTGGTGCAATCACCTATTTGGGTGAGCGGCTTGGAGTTGCATTCCTTTTTTTTTTGAGTTAGCCCATCTTGATTCATAGGTATGGAATTGACTATATTCGGTGGGAAGCATTTCCCCTGGAGGGATAGACTCACAAGCTAATGCATGTATTCGTCATCGAATAATATCTCATTCATTGAGTTGTTCGGGTGTCTCGTTGATCGGTCAGTAAGCTAGGGGGTTGCGCGCCCCCTGCGGGGGTTCGGGGGCGGAGCCCACAAAAGATATTTGATTTTTGACATCTGATCTTACTTCTTCCATATTTTTTTATTTATTTTTTTCATCATTTCTTCTCTTATTTTGCATATCTCCTTCACTTAGGCCAAAGATCAAACAGCTTTCCCGCATTATGAAAATGCATTCCATTCTACAACACAAGATTTCTCTAAGACAATTTATCAAGCACCTTCCTCATACTGTGAAAACAATTCCTATTTTGAGGCTTTTTTTTCTAACACTCTTTCCACACATCTTCAAAATAAAATTTGAGGCTTATTAAAATTTAGTCAGGTTGAAGCTCACCAAATCTTTACAGGGAAACCACCAAATCGAGCAAAGGGCTCGACCTGGTCTTCACGAGGAGACTCACTAGGTCGAGCTAATAACATGACTTGGCCATTGTAAGGCTACTCGACCTAGTCTTCTCGGGAAGGCTTACTGGGTTGAGCCAAAAGGCTTAACCTGGTCTTTGCGATTGCTTTAACTTGAGAGTCTATTTCTCTAGAGGAGATGATTCTTACTGAATATAGATAATTCCCTACATAGTGATCAAGATGGGCTAACTCCTAAAACAAGAAATGCAAATCCAAAATACTCACCCCAAGAGGTTACCTGCTCCAAGATTCTCTACCCTTGATCAACCCTCCCTATGCGAGGTTTGCGTGATAGTGGGGGGCTTATGATGGGCTATGAGTCCGAAATAGGCTAAGTGTAAGAGGTTCATTCGAATTAGAAGCCGAAAAAAAAAAGATTTGATAGGCCAAGGTCATAGGCTCTACAAGTCAACAAACAACTTGAGCCATAATACTTAGGTTAAGCACACTGAGGCTTAAGCCCACGAAGACCCTCTAATTTACACTATAAATATCGTCCATTCTCATAATTCAAGGGCACACATTTTTATTTCTCTATAACTTTCAGTTCTCTACTTTCAGATTATTCATTTTACTTTGGTTTTAACTTGAGCGTCAAAGGATTTTTGCCAGGACAACTCCAGCGCCCTAACGACTTATGTGTGTCGCAGACAGGAACTCACCTAAGAGTTCTCGCGGAGAACTGACATTTGAGAATTTGGATCCATTCCACATCATCACCCGTTTCTAGTCCCATCAGATTTGGTTTTTGGAAGGATTCCCTATGCAGGTTTTCAAATGGATGCCAGATTTTGATCCAATGGTCGAGTCTCCTATTGCTCCAGTATGGATTGGATTCCCAATGCTGCCTATATATTTGTTCACCAAGAAAGCCCTATTTGGCATTGCCTCTTTGATTGGGGCGCCATTAAAAATTGATGAACCAACTGCTGATCAATCCCGTCCGAGCATTGCAAGAGTCTGTATTGAGGTAAACCGTTACCTATGACATAATTGATGAGATACATTTGGGTATTAGCAAGTCTATGATTGGGCAAAAATTTTGCTACGAGAATTATTCGAAATACTGCACAGCTGGTAAACACCTTGGCCATGATGTGGTTGACTGTTATGAAATAGGCAACAAACCTCATCCTCCGTCGAAGAAAACACTCCGCTAATTGTTGGAGATGCAAGGGAAATTATTGAAGCTAAGAAGGGAATACAGGTTTTCGTTGAAAAGACCAAGAATCCTGAGGAAGTTGTTGTTACTTGTGTTGCAAATAACAAAGGAAGGTCCTAGCATGAGTAAAGATTTTGCTGATCCAATTGTGAATGGGTTGGTTCACCAGCCTCAAACGTCTCCCACTCTGCAGATGAATGAAATTAATCTGGAGTACAATGATGTGCAATATTCTTTGCAAGTTGAGGGTTTGGATAAAAACCCTAACCAAATCCTTATTCACAACCCTTACCATCGTGTAGTAGATTTACCGATCATTAATGTGGCGTCGAATTTAATTTCCACCCCTAGGGTTGCTCCTAACTTGACGTCTCCAAGTTCAGCGAAGGCCAAGGATTTTTCCTCACAAAATCAGTTAGCAATGTTTTTCAAGACGAAGATGTAGATGAGTTTTTACCTTTGGCAGATTTTCACAACTTGGGAGGAACTCAATGTAATCAGATTACTAATCCAGCAAAAGTTTTCCAGATAAAGAGGTTGATTTGCAGTTGATTAAAGAAATGACTACTAATCGGCGTAGCTCATCTTTGGAGCAAAAAATAAATGAGAAAGTTGATACTATACAAGAACCTTCAGCTGTTAATAAGAAGAAAGCTGTTGCTTCTAAAATTCAATCTCTCTTAGAAATGACTCGATCAAGGTCCACTACAAATTCCTCTCTCTCTCCAATTTTAATTAATGTATTTACTTGTTTGGAATACTAGAGGTGTTGGGAATTCAGATTCTAAATGAGTTTGGCTCGTTTATGCTAGAAAAAGAAGCCTCATATTGTTGTCTTATTAGAACCAAAAGTAAAATTGGAGGTTAATCAAATTAGAAGGAAATTTAGATTTGATAATGCGTTGTCAAATTGTTTAAATAAAATATGGATTTTTGGAAGGATTCTGAAAATTTAAAGGTAATTTGTGATGCTGAGCAGTTTATACATGTTAAGATCTCTAATGGCATACATGATCCAATTTTCTGCACTTTCGTATATGCAAAGTGTACTCGTTATGAAAGATTGGATCTTTGGGAAGGGCTGAAAAATCTTGGAATTTCTTATGAACCGTGGCTAGTTTTAATGTTATTCTTGAAGTTCATGAATGGAAAAATGGAGGTCCTGCACCTTTATCGGTAATGGAAGATTTTAGCAATATGATGGTGGAGTGTGGATCCGATCATGGTTTTGAAGGTTCTCAATTCATATGGACGAATAACACATTTTGGGAGCGTTTGGATCATGTTTTTATTTCGCCGGCATGGGATGACTTATTTAGCAAACTAGAGTGATTCATAGGGCCAGAAAATGCTCAGATCATCATGCCTTGTTGATTAATCTAGTTCGAAAAGTGGAAAGAGGTCCAGTACCTTTTTGGTTCATCAACGGATGGATAAAGCATCATAACTTTCTGGAATCAGTCAAGCAGGTTTGGAATCTGCCGACTTTATCTTTCGGAATAATTAATCTGCAATAAAAACTTTATTTCATTAAGGATCACTTAAAATGGTAGAACAAGAACATCTTTGGGAATATATTTGATAGGGTAAAAGTGGCTGAATTAGCTGTTGCAAAGGAGTGAGCAAAATTTTGATGATAATCTGATAGCAATCGGACTGAAATGAAGATATGCTATGTGGCATTGGCTCATTCACTATCATTGAGGAATCTTATTGGCATAAAAAATCCGCTTGAAAATGGCTTCAAAAAGGTGAAAGAAATGCAAATACTTTCACTCCCTTGTTAAGAGAAAAGGGGCAAAATCTTGGATTTCGTTGATCAATTATAAGGTACAGCAGCTTATAGTCCGCAACATATAAAAGATTCAGCTGCTGAATTTTTTCAGGACCCTTTGACAGAAGACCAACCTGATATCAATGAGGAGCTACTAGTTATATAGCACAAGTACTTTTCGATGAGCACACAATTCAGTTATCTTCTCCGGCAAATAGGCAGGAGTTGAAGGAAGTAGGGTTTATCATTCATCTTAACAGTGTTACTGGGTCAGACGAGTTCTCTTCGTATTTTTTTCAGCATTGTTGGGACTTTGTCATGTGGACTTGATGGAAGCTTGTTTGAAAATTTTCAATGGTGTTCCTCTTCCTCGAAATTTCACAGCAACTATGATTGTTCTTCTTCCTAAAGTTGAGAAAAATTGGAGTGAGTTTCGTCCCATAAGCCTTGGCAATGTCATTAACAAGATTTTCTCTAAACTCTTGTGCTTGAGACTTAACAAATGCTTATTGATGTTAATTTCACCTTCGCAAAGCTGTTTTATCCCCAAGAGGACAATTGTGGATAACATTTTACTAGCTTAAGAAATGGTCTTGTTAAGAGAAGGAAAATAATGTGATTTTTAAACTTGATATGGCAAAGGCCTATGATCGAGTTCAATAGAATTTTTTGTATGTGGTTCTGGAAAGATTTGGCTTTCCACAATAGCAGATTCACTTGGTCCGAATTGTGTAGAGAATGTGTGGTTTTCAATGCTTGTGAATGGCGGTACTAATGGATTCTTTAAGTTTACCAGAGGCTTAAGGCAAGGGGATCCTTTATCCCTTTATGCAGTGGAGGTGCTTTCGCGAGGGCTGCATACTGTTATTGTTGGGTGTAGGGACATAAATATATATATAAATGTAAGAGAGGTAAAAATAAATGAAGGCTATATTATATTGCAAGTACAATATTGCAATATTTTTCAATGCTCAAATAATACAACTATGCTCATAATTTTATAAGGACTAGGTTCTCTCACTCTAAGAGCGTTGTTTTACTCTCATTTGCTTTAATGGCTTTCACTTAATTGCCTTGATACAAATGTGTTACAAAAATAGGCTATTTATAGGCCAATGATACTACTTAATTATTACAACAAAACAAGCACTAGTTAAGTGGGTTTGGTGGTTGTTAATCCTAACCATTCATAGTGTCACACTAATGAGTGAATTTATTGATTGATAATCCTAACTATTCATAATGTCACACTAATGAGTGAGTATGTTCATCAATTTGTACAAATCAACAAGTGTACTCAAGGTTCCATTATCTTTTCTTAATAGGTTATTGAATTGCAAATTAATATTTCAACACCCTCTCTTAATTTGTAATTTGAACATTATTCTGAAACTGCTCCATCTTTTCAAGACTGATTACTTTGGTGAAACCATCTGCTAACTGCTCTTTTATGTTCACAAACTCTAATTGAATTTATTATTCGTTCACAAGATTCCTGATGAAATAATGGTGTAGTTCGATATGCTTCGACCTTGCATGAAAAATTGGATTTTTCGTCATCGCTATAGTTGACATATTATCACAGAAAATTATTGTGGGTGTGTATTGCTTTTGTTGAACATCAGTCAAAATTCTTCGTAGCCAAATTGCTTCACAAACAGCATCAGTGGCTGCGATATATTATGCTTTTGCTGACGAGAGTGATACTATCTTTTGCTTCTTAGATACCCATGCAATTCTTTTTGAACCCAAATAAAATACATATCTGAATGTACTGTTACGATCATCAAGTGACCCAGCCCAATCACTGTCCAATGAGCTTATTTTCTTTCTCTTTAACATATTTGATGCCGAGTTTTCTCGTACCTTGAAGGTATCGTAAGATTTTTTTGTTGTTGCATAGTGTAGTTTGCTCGGATCGTGCACGAATCTTAATATCAAGCTGATTGGATAGACAATATCAGGCCTTGTATTTGTTAAGTAGATCAAGGAGCCGACTAAACTTTTGTAAGTTTTTGCTTCAACTTTGGCTGCACCATCATTCAACTATAATTTTTCATTAACCGCGAGCGGAGTCGAGATTAGGTTGCAATTGTTCATCTAAAATTTTTTCAATACTTTTTCAAGATATTTTTCTTGAGAAATTAATATTTCTCCTTTTGATTGGCAAACTTGAATCCCAAAAAAATATTTCATGAGACCCAAATCAGTCATCTCATACTCCTTCATCGTGGCCATTTTGAATTCTTCCACCATCACTGGATTAGTCCCTGTATAAATCAAGTCATCTAAGTAAAGATAAATAATAAAAAATTGCGCACCTTTTTTCTTCACGAATAATGATGGCTTATTTTGACTTTTTTGAAATCCATTTCTCTGAAAATAACTGTCAATTTTGCCGTTACAAGCTCTTGGTGCTTGTTTCAATCCATATAATGCTTTTTTGAGTCGATAAACTTTATCTTTTTTACATTTGACAATATAACCTTCTAGTTGCTCCACATAAACTTCTTCTTCTAGGTCACCATTGAGAAATGATGATTAATATCCAATTGATAAACTGGTAGCTCCAATTGTGCTACTAGAGCTAGGACAAGTCGTATTGTTTCCATTCGAGCAACTGGTGCAAATATCTCATTGAAATCAATCCATGGTTGCTGAGAATATCCTTTTGCAACTAAACGAGTTGTGTGTTTGTGAATTGAGCCATCTTCCTTGTACTTTCTCTTGTAGATTCATTTTACCCCAATCACACTTTTTTCTTCAAGAAGGTCTACGAGCTCCCACGTCTGGTTCTTCTTATTGCTTGCAATTTTTTCGTCCATTGCTATTTTCCAAACTTGTTCTTTAGCAGCTTTTGCATAAATTTGTAGATCACAAGCAAAAAATACTACATCACATGATTCATAAATTTCTCTTAAACTTCTTACTTATCTAATTGGACTTTCAAATTTTGGATAGAATTCTCTAGTTCCCGATGAACTAGAACTTGGATGGGAACTTGGGCTGGTGCTTCCACTTCTACTTGGTTTATCTCTTTATCTTGTTGAAATAGAAATTGGTCCGGGCAGATACACAATCTTTGTTTTCATCTTTTCATTTTCTTCCCAATTCTACGACTATTTTTCTTCAAATATAACATCTCGATAAATAATAAGTTTATTTGTCTTTGGGTCTAGTAAATGATATCCCTTGGATTCGTCACTATAACCAACAAAGATAAGCTTTTCTCCTTTACCATTGAACTTCTCTATTTGTTGGGAAGGAATATGTAAATAAGTAATGCAACCAAAAACTTTGAGATAATTTACCTGAGGCTTTGGTTGATGTCAAGCCTCGTATGGAATCTTATTGGGAACTGCCTTTGTCGGTGATCGATTCAGAATATAGACTGTTGCATTTATTGCTTCTGCCCAAAAACTTTTTGGAAGTCCTTTTCCTTTCATCATGCTTCGTGCCATTTCAACTACTGCATAATTCTTTCGCTCTACAACTCCATTATGTTGTAGGTTGTACCAAACTTTTAGTTGTTGGTGGATTCTTTTGTTTTTGCAATAATTCAAGAAGGATTTTTCAATGAATTGACCTCCTTGATCTGTACGTAGAGTTTTTATTTTTCTTTCACTTTGATTTTCCACATACGTCTTGAACTCCAAAAATTTTGGAAATACATCTGACTTTTGCTTTAAAATATAAACCCACATCATCCTAGTGTAGTCATCAACGATAATATTTGTTATTATTGAGAGATGGCGTTTGAGTTAGTCCACAAATATCTGCATGTGCTAACTCGAGAGGAGCTCTGGCTCTATATGTTGTCTTTGGAAATGGTAGACGATGCATTTTACCAAATATACATCCTTCGCATAACTTGTCTCGATCTGGAATAGTTGGAAGGCCAAATACCATATTTTTCTTCTTCAATAAATGTAAGCCTTTATAACTCAAATGTCCATACCTCAAATGCCAAAGATTATAATATTTATCTATTGTGCTCTGAAGTACGACTTTCTCAGTCAATGGCAAATTAAGAGGAAAAACTTTATTTAAACTCATCTTAATTCTAGTCATTGTGAGATTCTTTTGTTTATCAATAATAACACACTAGTTATTAATGAACTCCACTTTGTAATCTTTCTCCAATAGTTGACCGATGCTCAATAAATTCTAAGTTAAGTCTGGCACATAAAAGACATCCTTGATAATATTGGCTTTGCCTTCTTTTGTCTAGATTGCAATTTCTCCCTTTTCAATAATTTTGTGTGCTTTGCTATCTCCGACTTTTACTTTTGATAAATATGACTCATCGAGCTTCACAAATATTTTCTTATTTCCACACATGTGATTGATGCAACTGCTATCCACGTACCAAATATTCTCAATTTGTTGTTGAGAGTTCAAGCAGGAGTAAAACACCTGATAAGCCTCGTTTCTTTCAGTGAAGTTGGCCTCCTTTGTACCTCTATCATCTTTGTACCAACAATCTCCTTGGGAATGATTTTCATTTATGTACTTTTTGCATTTATTCCGGCAATTTTTTATGTCATGGCCGTTTCTTCTGCTTATTCGTCAATATAAGTCTGAATTTTGATTAAAATTTCTCGGACTAGAAATACCTCTCCTTCCTTGTCCTCGCGCCTGGAAGTTTTGATATCTGTCACAACCTCTGCCTCGTGCACCTTGCTGAATTGAGTTGTTCTTCAGGCCATCTTGTTATTTTTTTGCTCTGAAATATCAACCTTTCCTTGAAAGGCTTGCTCCAAGATTTGACTTGAAAAATTACTCATTCTTTTTTCATAGGCTTCTAGTGATCCCAAAAGTTCATCCATAGATAATTTTGACAAATCTTTGGATTCTTCAATAGCAACGACTATATGCTCGAACTTTACTGGCAAACTTCATATCACTTTTTCAATAATCTTTCAGCCTTCAACAGTATCGTCATATCCTCTGATTTGATTGACAATTGTAGAAAATCTGGAAAAGAATTCTTGCACATTTTTACTATCTTTCATAGCCAAATTATCAAAATCTCAACAAAAAAATTTGCAATTTGATAGAGATAACTTTTTCATATCCTCCAGATTGATTTTCTAAAATTTTTCATGCATCATTTAATGTTTTAACACCCTAATGCGCGGAAGAATGGATCGACTTACACCTTGGCACATAAAGGACAAGGCTCTACCATCTTTCGTCTTATTCTCTTTATGTTGTTTTTTCTCTGCTGCTGCTAGCGCAGCTTCCTCCACTGGAGTATTATGTATTATATCCATTTTCAATAATATCCCAAAATTTATGGGATACGAATAATGTGTGCATCAGAACACTCCATAACTCGTAATTTTTACCGACAAAGATAAGAACACCTTGTTGGGCATAGGTTGAAAGCAAATTCATTGTTGCTAGTTGAAGCCATTTTTGTGTATAGGAGGGGTTATCAGGCAAATGATGGCTCTAATACCACAAATTTGTTGGGTGTAAAGATGTAAATATATATAAATGTAATAGAGGTAAAAATAAATTAAGGCTATATTATACAAGTACAATATTGCAATATTTTTCAATACTCAAATAATACAACTATGCTCACAATTTTACAAGCACTGGGCTCTCTCACTCTAAGTTCTTTGTTTTACTCTCACTTGCTTTAATAGCTTTTACTCAATTGCCTTGATACAAATGTGTTACAAATATAGCCTATTTATAGGTCAATCACACTACTTAATTATTACAACAAAATAAGCACTAGTTAAGTGGGTTTGGTGGTTGTTAATCCTAACCATTAATAATATCGCACTAATAAGTGGATTTGTTGATTGTTAATCCTAACTATTTACAGTGTCACACTAATGAGCGTGTACTCAAGGCTCCATTATCTTTCCTTAATGAGTTGTTGAATTGCAAATTAATATTTCAACAGTTATTTTTTCCTTCAGGTTTGAAGTATCACATGTCCGGAGGGATGGTTATTTCTCATTTGGCTTATGCGGACGATGTGATTATTTTTACAAAGGCTAATGAGAGAGCTATGATCAAAATTATGAAATTCTTGTGCGGATATGAGAGCTCTTCTGGAAAATTTATCAATATCTCCAAAAGTTCATTTATCATAGGTGAAAGAACGTCTACAACTACATTACAAGTTGTCAAATGGGTAACAAAATTTTCATTGAAAAGGTTGCCAATCACATACTTTGGTGCACACTATTTAAAGGGAGGAAGAAGAAAGTTTTGTACAATGGGGTACTTAAGAAGATTCATGATCGCCCTCGGGGATGGGAAAAGAAGTCTCTTAATAGTGGAGGGAGATCAATACTTCTCAGCAGTGTGT
>JAGSPU010001027.1:0-15588 GCA_019321725.1 Paulownia fortunei
TATTGGCTTATACAGCCGAATTAATGAATAACTTTAAAAGAAAAATAAAACAAATCCAGGACAACTAATCCGTGCAATCAGGAATGTAAAATGTAAAGCTTTCTTGTTTTGTACCCATATTAAATTGCTCATATTAGAATCAAACCGAATCTAATGAATCAACCCATTAAGTGTATCTTTGAATCTTTTAGATGTTGCCCTTATTATTAGTCCAATATGAACATGCAATGAATCTTTTGATGAAAGCTCCGTTTATTCTCATCTTTATTGATACGAACCTCACAATGAAGAAAGTGATCCGAGCAACCATAATAGTATTTTCTTATGATCCTCTTAATTTAGCTTCACAATCTTGCATGAATGATCATTTTCACTCATTATCAATTCAAAGATGAGAAATGATGGTATAATAAATTTGGGAAGACATAACACTCAAGATATACAAGATTGTGATTGATAGGTCAAAGATGAACACCACAAGAAGAATTTTGATAAAGTTAATTTTAAGAAAATAGTTTCTTTGAAGAACCAAAGAGGAAAAGTCTCACAAATATTACTTTAATCATGAATCATTTCTCTTAGGTTATATTGGCTTATACAGCAAATTAATGAATAACTTTAAAAGAAAATAAAACAAATCCAGGACAACTAATCCGGGCATCAGGAATGTAAATGTAAAGCTTTCCTTGTTTTGTACCCATATTAAATTGCATCATATTAGAATCAACCGAATCTAATGAATCAGCCCATTAAGTGTATCTTTGAATCTTTTAGACGTTGCCCTTATTATTAGCCAATATGAACATGCAATGAATCCTTTGATGATGCTCTGTTATTCTCATCTTTATTGATACGAACCTCACAATGAAAAAAGAGATCCGAACAACCATAATAGTATTTTTCTTATGATCCTCTTAATTTAGCTTCACAATCTTGCATGAATGATCATTTTCACCCATTATCAATTCAAAGATGAGAAATGAAGGTATAATAAATTGGGAAGACATAACACTCAGATAGATGAGCAAGATTGTGATGATAGGCCAAAGATGAACACCACAAGAAAATCTTGATAAAGTTAAGTTAAAGAAAATAGTCTTTGAAGAACCAAGAGGAAAAGTCTCCACAAATATTACTTTAATCATAAATCATTTCTCTAGGATTATATTGGCTTATACAGCCGAATTAATAAAATAACTTTAAAAGAAATAAACAAATCCAGGACAACTAAATCCGTGCAATCAGGAATGTAAAAGTAAAGCTTTCCATGTTTGTACTTATATTAAATTGCATCATATTAGAATCAACCCGAATCTAATGAATCAACCATTAAGTGTATCTTTGAATCTTTTAGACGTTGCCCTTATTATTAGTCTAAAGAACATGCAATGAATCCTCTGATGATGCTCTGTTTCCATCGTTAATTGATACGAACTCACAATAAAAAAAGAGACCCGAACAACATAATAGTATTTTTCTTATGATCGTCTTAATTTAGCTTCACAATCTTGCATGAATGATCATTTTCACCCATTATTAATTCAAAAGATGAGAAATGAAGGTATAATGAATTTGGGAAGACATAACACTCAAGATAGATGAGCAAGATTGTGATTGATAGGTCAAAGATGAACACCACAAGAAGAATTTGATAAAGTGAAGTTAAGAAAAATAGTTCTTTGAAGAACCAAAGAGGAAAAGTCTCACAAAATATTAACTTTAAATCATGATCTTTTCTCTTAGGATTATATTGGCTTATACAGCCGAATTAAATAAAATAACTTTAAAGAAAATAAAACAAATCTAGGACAACTAATCTCGTGCAATCAGGAATGTAAAATGTAAAGCTTTCCTTGTTTTGCACTTATATTAAATTGCATCATATTAGAATCAACCGAAATCTAATGAATCAACCCTTAAGTGTATCTTTGAATCTTTTTAGACGTTGCCCTTATTATTAGTCTAATATGAACATGCAATGAATCTCTGATGATGCTTCTGTTATTCCCATCTTTAATTGATACGAACCTCACTAATAAAAAAAGAGAACCGAAACAACCTAATAGTATTTTTTCTTATGATCGTTTTAATTTAGCTTCACAATCTTGCATGAATGATCATTTTTCACCCATTTTAATTCAAAGATGAGAAATGAAGGTATAATGAATTTGGGAAGACTAACACTCAAGATAGATGAGCAAAGATTGTGATTGATAGGTCAAAGATGAACACCACAAGAAGAATCTTGATAAAGTGAAGTTAAGAAAATAGTTCTTTGAAGACAAGAGGAAAAGTCTCACAAATATACTTTAATCATGAATCATTTTCTCTTAGGTTATATTGGCTTATAAATAGCCGAATTAAATATATAAACTTTAAAAAAAAATAAAAACAAATCCGGGACAACTAATCCGTGCAATCAGGAATGTAAAATGTAAAGCTTTCCTTGTTTTGTACCCATATTAAATTGCAATCATATTAGAATCAACTCGAATCTAAATGAATCAGCCCATTAAGTGTATCTTTGAATTTTCTTTTAGACGTTGCCCTTATTATTAGTGTAATTGAACATTGCATGAAAATCCTCTGATGATGCTCTGTTATTTCCATCGTTTAATTGATACGAATCTCACATGAAAAAAGAGACCAGAACAACCATAATAGTATTTTTCTTATGATCGTCTAATTTATCTTCACAATCTGCATGAATGATCATTTTCACCCATTAAATCATTCAAAATATGAGAAAATGAAGGTATAATTAATTTGGGAAGACTAACACTCAAAGATAGATGAGCAAGATGTAAATTGATAGGTCAAAGACATGAACACCACAAAGAAGAATCTTGATAAAGTTAGTAAAAAATAGTTCTTTAAGAACCAAAAGAGGAAAATCTCAAAAATATTTTGTAATGCCCAATTCTCAATTCTCTCCTATATAGCCAATAATAAGCATTTTGCATGAATTTGCATCTAATCAATGTGCATTATTGAATTATGGCTTACAAATAGCATGATTGCACGAACATGAATAATTGTTATTATATGCTTCAGTTATGATTTAACATGCATTAGTACATGAAATATGAGATCAAACTTTCATTTCTTAATTTAACATATTCCTTAAGTGCCCTTTTTGCAGTGAAAAGCTCGGTATCTCGGTTAAGGAAGATTGATGTGTTGAATGGCTATGAAATGAATTATTTGTATTGCTCCATACTAGTTATATGCTAAAGTGATTAATTGTCTAAATATTTACTTGAAATATGTTACATTGGCTAAGAACTAAAAGTATGCACAATGGTGCAATTTGATTGGTTGGTTGACTAGGTTGCATAAAACCATTCTAAACCGCATTGCACTTGATTATAACACCAAAGCATCAATTTTTGTCATCTCCTAAGCCCATGAACGTGGCTTTTGGCATGAGAAGACACCAAAGCATGATGCAACCAATCATCACCCTCCACTTACCTCTCTTTGAAAGGTCAAAGAAATCATTTTCATCCATATTTCTTGTGGAAGCACCTCAAAAACGACCAGCCCTTATTCTCCTAAGTTTCTCCCAAATTTCTACACTCTCATACTCACAAAAGTTGAATTCAATCCATAGGAATCCATAGAACACAAGCTAGAACAAGTTTCCATCCTTTTAAGCTTGAAAACCGTTGATTTTGAAGCTTAAATCCAACTTAATCAAGGTATATTCTTTTCAATGTTTCTTATGATGAATTTGTAGTATCTTGGATGGTTACATGTTTTAGTATGCTTTTGTATGATTGAAAACTTAAGTAAGTTACACTTGAAGCCAAAACCAAGCTAGTTAAGCTAATTTTTAGCAAAATTGATAGTCTTGTGAAATTGTTTAATTTACTTGTTTCTATTGATTTTGTAATGCTTATATGGTGTTTGGAAGTTTCTTTGAATGATTGAAAACAATAGCAATTAGTTTGCTTAATTGAAGGTTAGAATCAATTTAAGTTAGAATCAAGTTTACGTCATTTTAATTCGGATTGTGTTCATGTTTTAGGGGCTGCCCTAATAATCATATTTGAATTATTAGTTATTTAATGGCTGCCCTAATGTTTAATATTTTGAATTAGTAGTAAAATATGGAGTATGCATTGTTTTTAAGGTTATGTAATTGATATGTAATTCTTTACAAAAGATTGAAAAGTGTATATAAACTTTAACTAGAATAGACTAAATGATTTATAAAAAGGATATTAAATGGTACATGATTTGATTATGTTAGGCCTTTAACACATCCTATCTTCCAAAGAGATTGGCCTTTTCACCTAGCACAAAGTGGACTTGAGGTAAGTTGAAGCTTTCATTTGGTGTATCACAAGAATCATATAATGTTTTTTCATGTTTTAATGTGATTGTTGTTGTTTGTCAAATGATGTAATGTTTGATGCATTTATGGTTTATGAAGCATGACACTATTAAGAATATAATGAGGTTTTTGAAAAGGAAGTATGGTACTTGATTGATGGTCGGGTAGACGAGGGACGCGGGAGGGACCGGCGGACCCAACAAATGGTGGCAAATACTTGAGGTTGAAAAACCGTATAGGAAAGCCACAATGAATGAGATAGAATACGGCTAATACCTGAGGTTGAAAGACCAAGTATGGAAACCCCGTATTAGTTCTCTTATTGGCCAATCATTATGAACAGGTTCCGAAAACTATGGTCTATCACTATTAGTTAGGTACCACACTTCAAGGGCCCTAAAGAATGATTTATGAATGAAAATTATTAAATAGAATATTGCATTTAATGATTTATGAGATGTGCATATATGTTATTTGTTATTGCATCAGTTTCACCTTACTGAGCCTTTAGCTCATTAGATTCATGTGATGCAGGTGGAAATGTACAGGTTTAGAGGTTGACTAAGTCTCTAGAGCGGCCGGACAGAGATTTGTTCATATGCCATGCTTCGACATGTTTTGTAGTTTATTTTGAAAACTAGTTTTGTTTTTAAATAAGCCGCTCTGTTATGGTTTTGTAAACAGATGTACTCAGTTTTGATATATGTATATGGTGTGTTAAAAATGATTCAAGTTCTTTCTCTTATAGCTAAGAATGGGAACTTTTATTAAAAACCATAACTCTAGTAAAGATGAAAAATTAACATTTCTTGACTTAACTGTATCAGTTTGTTTAGGCTCTGCAGTTAGGTTAAGGGGTGTTACAGTTTGTGGTATCAGAGCGGAGGTTTAGTCGTTCCTGTAGACAGAAGAAGGCATATGAACACATCCTGGCTGGGAAACTTGGTCAACTACATGTTTATTTGCTTTTATGTTTATTTGATTATATTTCATTCCATGTTATTGTCATGATTATGCATTTATTATTGGCTAATGAATGGAATGAGACTGGGCAATGCATATCAGGTCATGGCACCAAAAAGGAAGACAATGGATGATCATGAGGGTAATCATAGTGTGGTGGATAATTTGACTGATCTCATTCAACAACAAACTAGAATGCATGGTGAACAGATACAACAATTGCTAGATATGCAACAAAGAACCCAAGAACAGAATCAGCGCCTTCCTCCACCACAAGCTCGACAGGATCCTTCACAGGCTGTATATGAGAAGTTTAGAAAGATGGAACCGGTTGATTTTAATGGTGGGTCTGATCCCATGGTTGCAGAGGAATGGGTGAAATCTTTGGACACTATCTTTGACTACATGCGAATTGATGATGCTGAGAAGGTACTCTGTGCAATTTTCTTGTTGAAGAAGGATGCTAGAACTTGGTGGGAAGGAGCTAAACTTGCAGTGAATATGGAAGAACTAACTTGGGAGAGGTTTAAAACAATCTTTTATGATAAGTATTTCACCAGGGATGCTAGGTCACTCAGAGTAAAGGAATTCTTGGAGTTAAAACAAGGAGCGATGTCTGTATGTGATTATGTGAGAAAATTTGAACAGGGTTGCAAGTATGTGCCATACATTGCCAGAGACAACAATGAGAAGATGGATCATTTCTTGAGGGGCCTTAATCCTGAAATTAGAAGAGATGTGAGAATGTCTTCAGTAACAGAGTTTAGAGAACTGGTGGACAAGTCTTTGATGGCTGATTTAGATGAGAAAGAGATTGAGAAATTCCAACAACAAAAGAAGCAAGTATTCACTCCAAGAAATCTAAACCAGTGGAAGAAAGGAGAGCAAAAATTAAGCCAAGGGAATGAAAAGCGTCCTAGAGTTGGACAGACTTCTTCTACAATTGAAAGGCCTAAATGTACTAAGTGTGGGAAGAATCATTTTGGGGAATGCTATAGTGGTACTAATCGTTGCTTTAAGTGTAAAAAGCCTGGACATATAGCAAAGGATTGCCCAACAGTACAGGGGAAAGTTCAGGGGAGAGTGTATGCAATGACACAAGAACAAGCTGATGCAGATGCTTCCGTAGTCACAGGTACTATTTTAATTTTGGGATACCTGCAATTGCATTGATAGATTCTGGATCTACGCATTCATTTGCATCATGTGCATTTGTGAGAAAATTGGGCATTACACCAGATTTATTAAAAGTAAGGTACAGTGTGACTGTTCCATCTGGGGAAGAAATGGATTCCAACCAAATGTTAAGGGCTTGTTCTATTCAGATTAGTGATAGGACTCTCTATGCAGATCTTGTTGTTTTACCGATGCCAAATTTTGAGGTTATTCTAGGTATGGATTGGCTTACCAAATATCATGCAACAATTGATTGTAATAAGAAGATTGTGATTTTTCAGCCACCTGGGGAAGAACAGTTTATGTTTAATGGTATCTCATTCTCACGGTCCTTACCAATTATATCTGCATTGAAAGCTCAAAAGATGTTGAATAAAGGTTGTGTTGGGTATTTGGCAAGTGTTCTGGACACCTCAGTTGAAGCACAATTAAAGCCAGAAAATGTAGATGTGGTTCAAGAATTTGTTGAGGTATTTCCAGATGATTTACCGGGACTACCACCGAATCGAGAGATCGAATTTGTGATTGATGTTATGCCAGGAACTACTTCTATTTCTAAAGCACCATACCGAATGGCACCAACAGAATTGAAAGAGTTAAAAGTTCAATTGCAAGAATTGCTTGATAAGGGTTTTATTCGCCCTAGTTATTCTCCTTGGGGAGCACCTGTGTTGTTCGTGAAAAAGAAGGATGGTACATTGCGGTTGTGCATTGATTATAGAGAGTTGAATAAGATAACAGTCAAGAATAAGTATCCACTCCCAAGAATAGATGATTTGTTTGATCAATTGCAGGGAGCATCTGTATTTTCTAAGATTGATTTGCGTTCTGGGTATCATCAATTGAAGATCAAGGAAGAAGACATACCAAAGACTGCATTCCGAACAAGGTATGGACATTATGAATTTCTAGTGATGCCTTTCGGTTTAACCAATGCCCCTGCAGCTTTTATGGATCTAATGAATAGGGTGTTCAAGCAATATCTCGATAAATTTGTGATTGTGTTTATTGATGACATCCTAATTTATTCACGTGATAAAGAAGAGCACAAGGAACATTTGAAGATTGTGCTGCAAGTTCTTAAAGAAAAACAGTTGTATGCTAAATTCAAGAAGTGTGAGTTTTGGCTTGAACAAGTGGTATTCCTAGGTCATGTAGTATCAAAGGATGGTATTTCTGTTGATCCGAGCAAGGTAGAAGCTGTCATTAAGTGGCCAACACCAACAAATGTATCAGAAGTAAGGAGTTTCTTGGGATTAGCAGGGTACTATCGACGATTTGTTCAGGGGTTTTCAAAGATAGCAACTCCAATGACAATGTTGACAAGAAAGAATGTGAAGTTCTTGTGGACCAATGCTTGTGAAAGAAGTTTTGAAGAACTGAAACAAAAATTGACTACAGCTCCTGTTCTTACCATTCCAACTGGAATTGGTGGATTCGTGGTGTATAGCGACGCTTCAAAAAATGGTTTGGGTGCTGTTTTGATGCAAAATGGGAAGGTTATTGCCTATGCTTCAAGGCAATTGAAGGAATATGAAAAGAATTATCCAACCCATGATTTGGAACTTGCTGCTGTGGTTTTTGCCTTGAAAATTTGGAGACATTATTTGTATGGTGAGAAGTGTGAGATATACACAGATCATAAGAGTTTGAAGTACTTCTTTACCCAAAAAGAGTTGAATATGAGACAAAGAAGATGGTTAGAACTTGTGAAGGATTATGATTGTGTGATCAACTATCATCCTGGTAAAGCGAATGTGGTTGCAGATGCATTGAGCAGAAAATCCACGTCTTCTCTTTTGTTATACAAAAGTCAATATTACTGGATTTGCAGAGATTAGAGCTTGAAATTGTACCTAAAGGGAAAAAGTGTTTGTTGTCAGCCTTAGTGTTGAGACCTGTACTTCAAGATAGAATTAGAGAAGGTCAAAAGGTGGACACACATTTGTGTAGATTGAAAAGAATGATTGAGGTTGGAAAGAGGCCAGACTTCTCTATTACTGATGATGGAATTATTCGATATAAAGGGAGACTGTGTGTGCCGTTTGACAAGGCCATGAAAGGAGATATTTTAGAAGAAGCTCATACTACTCCTTACTCAGTACACCCAGGTAGCACAAAAATGTATAAGGACTTACAACAACATTATTGGTGGCCTAAAATGAAGAGAGATATAGCAAAATTTGTGGCTGAATGTCTAACTTGTCAACAAGTTAAGATTGAACATCAAAGACCATCAGGGTTGTTGAAGCCTTTATTGATTCCAGAGTGGAAATGGGAGCACATTACAATGGACTTTGTGCTTGGATTACCTAGAACACAAAAGGGGTATAATTCCATATGGGTGATTGTTGATAGATTAACTAAATCAGCCCATTTTCTTCCAGTGAAATCCACATACAATATGGACCAGTATGCTCAACAATATATTAAAGAGATAGTCAGGTTACATGGGGTGCCAGTTTCAATAGTGTCTGACAGAGATCCTAAGTTTACATCTATATTTTGGAAGAGCTTACACAGTGCCATGGGAACAAAACTTGCATTCAGTACAGCATTTCATCCACAAAGTGACGGGCAATCAGAAAGGGTTATTCAAATATTAGAGGATATGTTAAGAGCTTGTGTGCTAGATTTTCAAGGGAGTTGGGATGCAAAGCTTCCATTAGTGGAGTTTACTTATAATAATAGCTACCAATCAACAATTGGAATGGCGCCTTATGAAGCATTGTATGGAAGGAAATGTAGATCTCCAGTTCATTGGGATGAAGTTGGAGAACGAAGCCTACTTGGTCCAGAAATAGTTCAACATACCGCTAAGGTAGTGGAGAAGATACGAGAGAGAATGAAGATTGCGCAGAGTAGACAGAAAAGTTATGCAGATAAACGGAGAAAAGATCTAGAGTTTGCCATTGGGGATCATGTGTTCTTAAAAGTAGCTCCCATGAAAGGTGTTATGAGATTTGGAAAGAAAGGAAAACTCAGTCCAAGGTATGTCGGCCCATTCGAGATTCTCGAAAGAGTTGGTGATAAAGCTTATAGAGTGGCCTTACCTCCATCATTATCTACTGTTCACAATGTTTTCCATGTGTCTATGTTGAGAAAGTACATTTCAAACCCTTCTCATGTGTTGAGTTATGAACCGTTGGAATTGACTCATGATTTAGCCTATGAAGAGGTTCCAGTGCAAATTCTAGATCAGAAGGAAAAAGAGTTGAGAACGAAAAAGATTCGACTTGTTAAAGTATTATGGAGGAATCATTCTGTAGAAGAGGCCACATGGGAAAGAGAAGAAGAAATGCAGAGCAAGTATTCGGAATTATTTGGTACGTCAAATTTCGAGGACGAAATTTTTATAAGGAAGGAAGGATTGTAATGCCCAATTCTCAATTCTCTCCTATATAGCCAATAATAAGCATTTTGCATGAATTTGCATCTAATCAATGTGCATTATTGAATTATGGCTTACAAATAGCATGATTGCACGAACATGAATAATTGTTATTATATGCTTCAGTTATGATTTAACATGCATTAGTACATGAAATATGAGATCAAACTTTCATTTCTTGATTTAACATATTCCTTAAGTGCCCTTTTTGCAGTGAAAAGCTCGGTATCTCGGTTAAGGAAGATTGATGTGTTGAATGGCTATGAAATGAATTATTTGTATTGCTCCATACTAGTTATATGCTAAAGTGATTAATTGTCTAAATATTTACTTGAAATATGTTACATTGGCTAAGAACTAAAAGTATGCACAATGGTGCAATTTGATTGGTTGGTTGACTAGGTTGCATAAAACCATTCTAAACCGCATTGCACTTGATTATAACACCAAAGCATCAATTTTTGTCATCTCCTAAGCCCATGAACGTGGCTTTTGGCATGAGAAGACACCAAGCATGATGCAACCAATCATCACCCTCCACTTACCTCTCTTTGAAAGGTCAAAGAAATCATTTTCATCCATATTTCTTGTGGAAGCACCTCAAAAACGACCAGCCCTTATTCTCCTAAGTTTCTCCCAAATTTCTACACTCTCATACTCACAAAAGTTGAATTCAATCCATAGGAATCCATAGAACACAAGCTAGAACAAGTTTCCATCCTTTTAAGCTTGAAAACCGTTGATTTTGAAGCTTAAATCCAACTTAATCAAGGTATATTCTTTTTCAATGTTTCTTATGATGAATTTGTAGTATCTTGGATGGTTACATGTTTTAGTATGCTTTTGTATGATTGAAAACTTAAGTAAGTTACACTTGAAGCCAAAACCAAGCTAGTTAAGCTAATTTTTAGCAAAATTGATAGTCTTGTGAAATTGTTTAATTTACTTGTTTCTATTGATTTTGTAATGCTTATATGGTGTTTGGAAGTTTCTTTGAATGATTGAAAACAATAGCAATTAGTTTGCTTAATTGAAGGTTAGAATCAATTTAAGTTAGAATCAAGTTTACGTCATTTTAATTCGGATTGTGTTCATGTTTTAGGGGCTGCCCTAATAATTATATTTGAATTATTAGTTATTTAATGGCTGCCCTAATGTTTAATATTTTGAATTAGTAGTAAAATATGGAGTATGCATTGTTTTTAGGTTATGTAATTGATATGTAATTCTTTACAAAAGATTGAAAAGTGTAATAAAACTTTAACTAGAATAGACTAAATGATTTATAAAAAGGATATTAAATGGTACATGATTTGATTATGTTAGGCCTTTAACACATCCTATCTTCCAAAGAGATTGGCCTTTTCACCTAGCACAAAGTGGACTTGAGGTAAGTTGAAGCTTTCATTTGTGTATCACAAGAATCATATAATGTTTGTTCATGTTTTAATGTGATTGTTGTTGTTTGTCAAATGATGTAATGTTTGATGCATTTATGGTTTATGAAGCATACACTATTAAGAATATAATGAGGTTTTGAAAAGGAAGTATGGTACTTGATTGATGGTCGGGTAGACAAGGGACGCGGGAGGGACCGGCGGACCCAACAAATGGTGGCAAATACTTGAGGTTGAAAAACCGGTATAGGAAAGCCACAATGAATGAGATAGAATACGGCTAATACCTGAGGTTGAAAGACCAAGTATGGAAACCCCGTATTAGTTCTCTTATTGGCCAATCATTATGAACAGGTTCCGAAAACTATGGTCTATCACTATTAGTTAGGTACCACACTTCAAGGGCCCTAAAGAATGATTTATGAATGAAAGTTATTAAATAGAATATTGCATTTAATGATTTATGAGATGTGCATATATGTTATTTGTTATTGCATCAGTTTCCCTTACTGAGCCTTTAGCTCATTAGATTCATGTGATGCAGGTGGAAATGTACAGGTTTAGAGGTTGACTAAGTCTCTAGAGCGGCCGGACAGAGATTTGTTCATATGCCATGCTTCGACATGTTTTGTAGTTTATTTTGAAAACATAGTTTTGTTTTTAAATAAGCCGCTCTGTTATGGTTTTGTAAACAGATGTACTCAGTTTTGATATATGTATATGGTGTGTTAAAAATGATTCAAGTTCTTTCTCTTATAGCTAAGAATGGGAACTTTTATTAAAAACCATAACTCTAGTAAAGATGAAAAATTAACATTTCTTGACTTAACTGTATCAGTTTGTTTAGGCTCTGCAGTTAGGTTAAGGGGTGTTACAATATTATCTTTAATCATGAATCAATTTCTTAGGATTATATTGCTTATAAGCCGAATTAATAAATAACTTTAAAAGAAAAATAAAACAAATCCAGGAACAACTAACCGTTGCAATCAGGAATGTAAAATGTAAAAGCTTTAACTTGTTTGTACCCATATTAAATTGCATCATATTAAATCAACCCGAATCTAAATGAATCAAGCCCATAAATGTATCTTGAATCTTTAGACGTTGCCCTTATTATTAGTTCAATATGAACATGCAATGAAATCCTTTGATGAATGCTCGTTATTTCTCATCTTTAATTGATACGACCTCACAAGAAAAAGAGATCCGAGCAACCATAATAGTAATTTTTCTATGATCTCTTAATTTAGCTCACAATCTTGCATGAATGATCATTTTCACCCATTATCAAATCAAAGATGAGAAATGAAAGGTAAATAAATTTGGGAAGACATAACACTCAAGATAGATGAGCAAGATTTGTGATTGATAGGTCAAAGATGACACCACAAGAAGAATCTTGATAAAGTTAAGTTAAGAAATAGTTCTTTGAAGAACCAAAGAGGAAAAGTCTCACAAATATTACTTTAATCATGAATCATTTTCTCTTAGGATTATATTGGCTTATACAGCCGAATTAATAAATAACTTTAAAAGAAAATAAAACAAATCCAGGACAACTAATCCGTGCAATCAGGAATGTAAAATGTAAAGCTTTCCTTGTTTTGTACCCATATTAAATTGCATCATATTAGAATCAACCCGAATCTAATGAATCAGCCCATTAAGTGTATCTTTGAATCGTTTAGACGTTGCCCTTATTATTAGCCCAATATGAACATGCAATGAATCCTTTGATGATGCTCCGTTATTCTCATCTTTAATTGATACGAACCTCACAATGAAAAAAGAGATCCGAGCAACCATAATAGTATTTTTTTTTTATGATCGTCTTAATTTAGCTTCACAATCTTGCATGAATGATCATTTTCACCCATTATCAATTCAAAGATGAGAAATGAAGGTATAATAAATTTGGGAAGACTATCAGTCAAGAAAATGAGCAAGATTGTGATTGATAGGTCAAAGATGAACACCACAAGAAGAATCTTGATAAACTTAAGTTAAGAAAATAGTTCTTTGAAGAACCAAAGAGGAAAAGTCTCACAAATATTACTTTAATCATGAATCATTTTCTCTTAGGATTATATTGGCTTATATAGCCGAATTAATAAATAACTTTAAAAGAAAATAAAACAAATCCGGACAACTAATCCGTGCAATCAGGAATGTAAAATGTAAAGCTTTCCTTGTTTTGTACCCATATTAAATTGCATCATATTAGAAACAACTCGAATCTAATGAATCAGCCCATTAAGTGTATCTTTGAATCTTTTAGACGTTGCCCTTATTATTAGTCTAATATGAACATGCAATGAATCCTCTGATGATGCTCTGTTATTTCCATCGTTATTGATACGAACCTCACAATGAAAAAAGAGACCCGAACACCATAATAGTATTTTTCTATGATCGTCTAATTTTGCTTCACAATCTTGATGAATGATCATTTTCACCCATTATCAATTCAAAATAAGAGAAATGAAGGTATAATAAATTTGGAAGACATAAACTCAGATAATGAGCAAGATTGTGATTGATAGGTCAAAGATGAACACCACAAGAAGAATCTTGATAAAGTTAAGTTAAAAAAATAGTTCTTTAAGAAACCAAGAGGAAAAGTCTCAGAATATTACTTTAATCATGAATCATTTTCTCTTAGGATTAATATTGGCTTATACAGCCGAATTAATAAATAACTTTAAAAGAAAATACAATCCAGCACAACTTAATCCGTGCAATCAGAATGTAAAATGTAAAGCTTTCCTTGTTTTGTACCCATATTAAATGCATCATATTAGAATCAACCCGAATCTAATGAATCAGCCCATTAAGTGTATCTTTGAATCTTTTAGACGTTGCCCTTATTATTAGTCCAATATGAACATGCAATGAATCCTTTGATGATGCTCCGTTATTCTTCATCTTTAATTGATACGAACCTCACAATGAAAAAAGAGATCCGAGCACATAATAGTATTTTTCTTATGATCCTCTTAATTTTGCTTCACAATCTTGCATGAATGATCATTTTCACCCATTATCAATTCAAAGATGAGAAATGAAGGTATAAAATTTGGGAAGACATAACACTCAAGATAGATGAGCAAGATTGTGATTGATAGGTCAAAATGAACACCACAAGAAGAATCTTGATAAAGTTAAGTTAAGAAAATAGTTCTTTGAAGAACCAAAGAGGAAAAGTCTCAGAAATATTACTTTAATCATGAATCATTCTCTTAGGATTATATTGGCTTATAACAGCCAATTAATAAATAACTTTAAAAGAAAATAAACAAAATCAGGACAACTAATCCGTGCAATCAGGAATGTAAAATGTAAAGCTTTCCTTGTTTTGTACCATATTAATTGGAATCATATTAGAATCAACCCATCTAATGAATCAACCATTAAGTGTATCTTTGAATCTTTTAGACGTTGCCTTATTATTAGTGTAATATGAACATGCAATGAATCCTCTAATGTGCTCTGTTATATTCCATCGTTAATTGATACGACCTCACAATGAAAAAAGAGACCCGACAACCATAATAGTATTTTTCTTATGATCGTCTTAATTTAGCTTCACAATCTTGCATGAATGATCATTTTCACCCATTATAATTCAAAGATGAGAATGAAGGTATAATAAATTTGGGAAGACATAAACTCAAGATAGATGAGCAGGATTGTGATTGATAGGTCAAAGATGAACACCACAAGAAGAATCTTGATAAAGTTAAGTTAAGAAAATAGTTCTTTGTAGAAACAAAGAGGAAAAGTCTCACAAATATTACTTTAATCATGAATCATTTTCTCTTAGGATTAATATTGGCTTATACAGCCGAATTTAATATAACTTTAAAAGAAAATAAAACAAATCCAGGACAACTAATCCGTGCAATCAGGAATGTAAAATGTAAAGGCTTTTCTTGTTTTGTACCCATATTAAATTGCATCATATTAGAATCAACCCGAATCTAATGATCAGTTCCAATTAAGTGTATCTTTGAATCTTTTAGACGTTGCCCTTAATTATTAGTCCAATATGAACATGCAATGAATCCTTGGATGATGCTCCGTTATTCTCATCTTTAATTGATACGAACCTCACAATGAAAAAAGAGATCCGAGCAACATAATAGTATTTTTCTTATGATCCTCTTATCTTTGCTTCACAAATCTGCATGAATGATCATTTTCACCCATTATCAATTCAAAGATGAGAAGAAGGTATAATAAATTTGGGAAGACATAACACTCAAGATAGATGAGCAAGATTGTGATTGATAGGCCAAAGATGAACACCACAAGAAGAA
>JAGSPU010001343.1:0-20516 GCA_019321725.1 Paulownia fortunei
AAAATTAAAATGTTTACTTTAGTTATACTAAATAAAAACTATTCAATACTAAATAAGGAATTAAAATATCTTTAGTTTTAAAATATTTATTTTACTTAGTTATTGTTCTAGTAAAATTTTATATATACTTTTAAATAAAATTTCATAAAATAAAAAATTAATTAATTAAAAAATCCTTTAAATTCATAAATTTGCCTCAAACAATAACCATAAATATGAAGACAAAAAGAAAACAAAGTACTCCTGTGACTCTTCCTTTCAATTCATAAGTTATGTTTCAACTTTGTATTTATATTTAAAAGTCATCTTTGTGCGCCAAAAACCTTTATTGATTGTACTTTTGAAATTAAAATATTTTAAAATTTCTTTAATTACTGTATATTATTATCTTGAAGTTAAATTAATTGTGTATTTCATCAAATACTATTCTAGGGTAATACAATATATTTCCTTTTAAATTATTCAATACAAATTATGGAATTAAAAAATGTATTCAGTTTTAAAATTTTCAATACCCATTTTTTATTTTTGTATTTAGTTTACATTGGACTTTTTTTAGATTTGTAACTTTTAAAAAATTTATTTTTGACTTATTGTGATAGTGAAATTTAGTATATACTTTTAAATTATATTTCATAAAATATAGAAACATATTTCAATAGTTGAATCTTTTAAATCTACTGATTTGCCTCTAACAATGACAATAAATAAAAAGACAAAAAGAATTGTGTTTTTATTAGAATTTAGAATTTCATAATATTTATATTATTTAGTTGCTCTAAATGAAAACTATATTACACTTTCGAAGGATTAAAAAATATATACTTTAAAAATATTCACTACATATTATTTGTTTCTGTATTTAATTGATTTTATTGGTTTAGATATTACAATTTGAAAGTATTTATATTTGGAGTTATTGTACTAGTAAAATTTAGTATATTCAATTAAATTTAATAGCGTTTACTAAAGAAAAACCATTAAACTTTCAACATTAATGTATGTATATACTTTATTTATTCAAATATAGAAAGTATTTAACACTTACAAAAGACTATTTTTATATATTTTTAATTGTTCTTAGATCGATATTGTAACGTTAAACAAATTGAATATATCAACTAAACATTATCTAAAGAACTAAAAATGTATTTACTTTTAAAAAATTCATTACGTATAATATATTTCTATATTTAAATTGTATTACTTTTTCGTTAGGATTTGTACTTTTTAAATATTATTAAATTCCTTATGAATTCTTAATAAAAAAAATTAATCCCCTTTAACAATCATAATTTTGAATTCAAAAAAATATTTTAATTATTATAAGACCTGTGTCCTAATATTAAAATAGCTGTGTATTTAAAATAAATACTATCTAAGGAATTAATTATATTTACTTTTAAAATACTAAAAATATATTTTTCAAATTTTTATTTAATTTGTGTTGGATTTTTATTAATTTTTGAAATTTTTAAATGGTTGTATTTTTATTTATTGTGTTGGTAGGATTTAGTATATACTCTCGAATTAAATGTTAAAATGTATGGAAGAATGCTTAGTTATATTGTTAAAATTAAAATGTTTACTTTAGTTATACTAAATAAAGACTATTCAATACTAAATAAGGAATTAAAATATATTTAGTTTTAAAATATTTATTTTACTTAGTTATTGTTCTAGTAAAATTTTATATATACTTTTAAATAAAATTTCATAAAATAAAAAATTAATTAATTAAAAAATCCTTTAAATTCATAAATTTGCCTCAAACAATAACCATAAATATGAAGACAAAAAGAAAACAAAGTACTCCTATGACTCTTCCTTTCAATTCATAAGTTATGTTTCAACTTTGTATTTATATTTAAAAGTCATCTTTGTGCGCCAAAAACCTTTATTGATTGTACTTTTGAAATTAAAATATTTTAAAATTTCTTTAATTACTGTATATTATTATCTTGAAGTTAAATTAATTGTGTATTTCATCAAATACTATTCTAGGGTAATACAATATATTTCCTTTTAAATTATTCAATACAAATTATGGAATTAAAAAATGTATTCAGTTTTAAAATTTTCAATACCCATTTTTTATTTTTGTATTTAGTTTACATTGAACTTTTTTTAGATTTGTAACTTTTAAAAAATTTATTTTTGACTTATTGTGATAGTGAAATTTAGTATATATTTTTAAATTATATTTCATAAAATATAGAAACATATTTCAATAGTTGAATCTTTTAAATCTACTGATTTGCCTCTAACAATGACAATAAATAAAAAGACAAAAAGAATTGTGTTTTTATTAGAATTTAGAATTTCATAATATTTATATTATTTAGTTGCTCTAAATGAAAACTATATTACACTTTCGAAGGATTAAAAAATATATACTTTAAAAATATTCCCTACATATTATTTATTTCTGTATTTAATTAATTTTATTGGTTTAGATATTACAATTTGAAAGTATTTATATTTGGAGTTATTGTACTAGTAAAATTTAGTATATTCAATTAAATTTAATAGCGTTTACTGAAGAAAACCTTTAAACTTTTAACATTAATGTATATACGTTATTTATTCAAATATAGAAACTATTTAACACTTACAACAGACTATTTTTATATATTTTTAATTATTTTTAGATCAATATTGTAACGTTAAACAAATTGAATATATCAACTAAACATTATCTATAGAACTAAAAATGTATTTACTTTTAAAAAATTCATTACGTATAATATATTTCTGTATTTAAATCATATTATTTTTTCGTTAGGATTTCCACATTTTAAATATTATTAAATTCCTTATTTATTCTTAGTAAAAAAAATTAATCCCCTTTAACAATCGTAATTTTGAATTTAAAAAAATATTTTAATTATTATAAGGCCTATGACCTAATATTAAAATAGTTGTGTATTTAAAATAAATACTATCTAAGGAATTAATTATATTTACTTTTAAAATATTCAGAATATATTTTTTAAATTTTTATTTAATTTTGTATTGTATTTTTATTCATTTTTAAAAATTTTAAATGGTTGTATTTTTTATTTATTGTACTGGTAGGATTTAGTATATACTCTCAAATTAAATGTTAAAATGTATGGAAGAATGTTTAGTTATATTGTTAAAATTAAAATGTTTACTTTAGTTATTCAAAATAAAAACTATTCAATACTATCTAAGGAATTAAATATATTTACTTTTAAAATATTTATTTTACTTAGTTATTGTGCTAGTAAAATTTTATATATATACTTTTAAATTAAATTTCATAAAATAAAAAAAATTAATTAATTAAAAAATTAAATTCATAAATTTGCCTCAAACAATGACAATAAATATGAAGACAAAAAGAAAACAATGTACTCCTATGACTCTTCGTTTCAATTATAAGTTATGTTTCAACTTCGTATTTATAATGAAAAGTCATCTTTGTGCGCCAAATACCTTTATTAATTATACTTTTGAAATTAAAATATTTTAAAATTTCTTTAATTACTGTATATCATTATCTTCAAGTTAAATTAATTGTATATTTCTATACTTTTAACTTATATTTCATAAAATATACATAGATTTTCAACAATTAAATATTTAAATCTACTAATTTGCGTCTAAGAAGGAAAATAAAATATTCAGTACATATTATTTACTTTTGTAATTAGTTTACATTGTATTTTTTTAGATTTGTAACTTCATAAAAATTTATATTTTTGACTTATTGTGCTAGTAAGATTTTGTATATATTTTTAAATCAAATGCTGTAAAATAAACAAAACCCTTTAATCCTAATTTAAAATTACAATATACAACTTATTTATTCCGAATTAAGTTGTTTAATACTATCTAAGAAATTAAAATGTATTTATTTTTAAAATATTGGATACATATTATTTATTTTATTATTTTTATCACATTTTGAGATTTTAAATTTTTTAGATATTTTATATTTTTGAGTTAATGTGGTCGTATAATTTAGTATTTACTTTTAACTTATATTTCATAAAATATAGATAGATTTTTAATAATTGAATCTTTTAAATCTACTAATTTGCCTCTAAGAATGAAAACAAAATATTCAGTACACATTATTTACTTTTGTATTTTGTTTATAATGTATATTTTTAGATTTGTAACTTCTTAAAAATTTATATTTTTGACTTACTGTGCTAGTAAGATTTTATATATACTTTTAAATCAAATGTTGCAAAATAAAGAAAAGCCTTTAATCTTAATTTTAAAATTACAATACACAATTTATTTATTTTAAACTAAGTTGTTTAATACTATCTAAGGAATTAAAATGTATTTATTTTTAAAATATTAGATACATATTATTTATTTTATTATTTTTATCACATTTTTATAATTTAATTTTTGTGGATATTTTGTATTTTTGAGTTATTGTGATCGTATAGTTTAGAATTCACTTTTTACTTGTATTTCATAAAATATAGATAGATTTTCAATAATTGAATATTTTCAATCTACTAATTGCCTCTAAGAATGAAAACAAAATATTCAGTGTACATTATTTAATTTTGTATTTAGTTTACATTCTATTTTCTTAGATTTGTAACTTCTTAAAAATTTATATTTTTGACTTATTGTGCTACTAAGATTTTGTATTTACTTTTAAATCAAATATTGCAAAATAAAGAAAAGCCTTTAATCCTAATTTTAAAATTACAATACACAATTTATTTATTTTAAATTAAATTGTTTAATACAATCTAAGGAATTAAAATATGTTTATTTTAAAATATTGGATTTATATTAATTATTTTATTATTTCAATCACATTTTCAGATTTTAAATTTTTTAGATATTTTATATTTTTGAGTTAATGTGGTCGTATAATTTAGTATTTACTTTTAACTTATATTTCAAAAAATATAGATAGATTTTCTATAATTGAATCTTTTAAATCTATTAATTTGCCTCTAAGAATGAAAACAAAATATTCAGTACACATTATTTACTTTTGTATTTAGTTTACATTGTATTTTTTTAGATTTGTAACTTCTTAAAAAATTATATTTTTGACTTATTGTGTTAGTAAGATTTTGTATATACTTTTAAATTAAATGTTGCAAAATAAAGAAAAGCCTTTAATCCCAATTTTAAAATTACAGTATGCAATTTATTTTTTCGAAATTAAATCATTTAATACTATCTATGGAATTAAAATGGATTTATTTTTAAAATATTGGATACATATTATTTATTTTATTATTTTTATCACATTTTTATAATTTAATTTTTTTGGATATTTTGTATTTTTGAGTTATTGTGATCGTATAGTTTAGAATTCACTTTTTACTTGTATGTCATAAAATATAGATAGATTTTCAATAATTGATTCTTTTCAATCTGCTAATTGCCTCTAAGAATGAAAACAAAATATTCAGTGTATATTATTTAATTTTGTATTTAGTATACATTGTATTTTCTTAGATTTATAACTTCTTAAAAATTTATATTTTTGACTTATTGTGCTACTAAGATTTTGTATTTACTTTTAAATCAAATGTTGCAAAATAAAGAAAAGCCTTTAATCCTAATTTTAAAATTACAATACACAATTTATTTATTCTAAATTAAATTGTTTAATACTATCTAAAGAATTAAAATATGTTTATTTTAAAATATTGGATTTATGTTAATTATTTTATTATGTTAATCACATTTTCATATTTTAAATTTTTTATACAATTTATATGTTTGAGTTATTGTGCTCGTATAATTTGGTTTATATTTTAACTTATACTTCATAAAATATAGATAGATTTTCAATAATTGAATCTTTTAAGTCTAATAATTTGCCTCAAAGAATTAAAATAAAATATTCAGTATATATTATTGACTTTTGTATTTAGTTTAGATTGTATTTTTTTAGTTTTGTAACTTCTTAAAAATTTATATTTTTGACTTATTGTGCCAGTAAGATTTTGTATATACTTTTAAATCAAGTGCTGTAAAATAAAGAAAAGCCGTTAATCCTAATTTTAAAATTACAATATACAACTTATTTATTCTAAATTAAGTTGTTTAACACTATCTAAGGAATTAAACTGTATTTATTTTTAAAATATTGGCTACATAGTATTTAATTTATTATTTTTATCACATTTTGAGATTTTAATTTTTTTAGATATTTTATATTTTTGAGTTATTGTGTGCTCGTATAATTTAGTATTTACTTTTAACTTATATTTCAAAAAATATAGATAGATTTTCAATAATTGAATCTTTTAAATCTATTAATTTGCCTCTAAGAATGAAAACAAAATATTCAATACACATTATTTACTTTTGTATTTAGTTTACATTGTATTTTTTTAGATTTGTAACTTCTTAAAAATTTATATTTTTGACTTATCGTGTTAGTAAAATTTTGTATATACTTTTAAATCAAATGTTGCAAAATAAAGAAAATCCTTTAATCCCAATTTTAAAATTACACTATGCAATTTATTTATTCGAAATTAAATCGTTTAATACTATCTATGGAATTAAAATGGATTTATTTTTAAAATATTGGATACATATTATTTATTTTATTATTTTTATCACATTTTTATAATTTAATTTTTTTGGATATTTTGTATTTTTGAGTTATTGTGATCGTATAGTTTAGAATTCACTTTTTACTTGTATTTCATAAAATATAGATAGATTTTCAATAATTGATTCTTTTCAATCTACTAATTGCCTCTAAGAATGAAAACAAAATATTCAGTGTACATTATTTAATTTTATATTTAGTTTACATTGTATTTTTTAAGATTTGTAACTTTTTAAAAATTTAAATTTTTGACTTACTGTGCTAATAAGATTTTGTATATACTTTTAAAGAAAATGTTGCTAAATGAAGAAAAGCCATTAATCCCACTTTAAAAATTACAATATACAATTTATTGATTCTAAATTAAGTTGTTTAATACTATCTAAGGAATTAAAATATATTTATTTTTAAAATATTGGATACGTATTATTTATTTTATTATTTTTATCACATTTTCATATTTTCATTTTTTAAATATTTTATATTTTTGAGTTATCGTGCTCGTATAGTTTAGTATTTACTTTTAACTTATATATCATAAAATATAGATAGATTTTCAATAATTGACTCTTTCAAATCTAATAATTTGCCTCGAAGAATTAAAATAAAATATTCAGTATATATTATTAACTTTTGTATTTAGTTTAGATTGTATATTTTTAGTTTTGTAACTTCTTAAAAATTTATATTTTTAACTTATTGTGCCAATAAGATTTTGTATATACTTTTAAATCAAGTGCTGTAAAATAAAGAAAAGCCGTTAATCCTAATTTTAAAATTACAATATACAACTTATTTATTCTAAATTAAGTTGTTTAACACTATGTAAGGAATTAAACTGTATTTATTTTTAAAATATTGGATACATGGTATTTATTTTATTATTTTTATCACATTTTGAGATTTTAATTTTTTTAGATATTTTATATTTTTGAGTTATGGTGCTTGTATAATTTAGTAATTACTTTTAACTTAAATTTCAAAAAATATAGATAGATTTTCAATAATTGAATCATTTCAATCTACTAATTTGCCCCTAAGAATGAAAACAAAATATTCAGTACACATTATTTACTTTTATATTTAGTTTACATTGTATTTTTTTAGATTTGTAACTTCTTAAAAATTTATATTTTTGACTTATTGTGTTAGTAATATTTTGCATATACTTTTAAATCAAATGTTGCAAAATAAAGAAAAGCCTTTAATCCCAATTTTAAAATTACAGTATACAATTTTTTTATTCAAAATTAAATCGTTTAATACAATCTAAGGAATTAAAATGGATTTATTTTTAAAATATTGGATACATATTATTTATTTTATTATTTTTATCACATTTTTATAATTTAATTTTTTTGGATATTTTGTATTTTTGAGTTATTGTGATTGTATAGTTTAGAATTCACTTTTTACTTGTATTTCATAAAATATAGATAGATTTTCAATAATTGAATCTTTTCAATCTACTAATTGCCTCTAAGAATGAAAACAAAATATTCAGTGTACATTATTTAATTTTGTATTTAGTTTACATTGTATTTTTTAAGATTTGTAACTTTTTAAAAATTTATATTTTTGACTTACTGTGCTAATAAGATTTTGTATATACTTTTAAAGAAAATGTTGCTAAATGAAGAAAAGCCATTAATCCTACTTTTAAAATTACCATATACAATTTATTTATTCTAAATTAAGTTGTTTAATACTATCTAAGGAATTAAAATATATTTATTTTTAAAATATTGGATACATATTATTTATTTTATTATTTTTATCACATTTTCATATTTTTATTTTTTAGATATTTTATATTTTTGAGTTATCGTGCTCGTATAGTTTAGTATTTATTTTTAACTTATATATCATAAAATATAGATAGATTTTCAATAATTGAATCTTTTAAATCTAATAATTTGCCTCGAAGAATTAAAATAAAATATTCAGTATATATTATTAACTTTTGTATTTAGTTTAGATTGTATTTTTTTAGTTTTGTAACTTCTTAAAAGTTTATAATTTTGACTTATTGTGCCTGTAAGATTTTGTATATACTTTTAAATCAAGTGCTGTAAAATAAAGAAAAGCCGTTAATCCTAATTTTAAAATTATAATATACAACTTATTTATTCTAAATTAAGTTGTTAAACACTATGTAAGGAATTAAACTGTATTTATTTTTAAAATATTGGATACATGGTATTTATTTTATTATTTTTATCACATTTTTAGATTTTAATTTTTTTAGATATTTTATATTTTTGAGTTATGGTGCTTTTATAATTTAGTAATTACTTTTAACTTATATTTCAAAAAATATAGATAGATTTTCAATAATTGAATCTCTTCAATCTACTAATTTGCCTGTAATAATGAAAACAAAATATTTAGTACACATTATTTAAGTTTGTATTTAGGTTAAATTATATTTTTTCAGATTTGTAACTTTTTTAAAATTTATATTTTTGACTTATTGTGCTACTAAGATTTTGTATTTACTTTTAAATCAAATGTTGCAAAATAAAGAAAAGCCTTTAATCCTAATTTTAAAATTACAATACACAATTTATTTATTTTAAATTAAATTATTTAATACTATCTAAGGAATTAAAATATGTTTATTTTATAATATTGGATTTATATTAATTATTTTATTATTTCAATCATATTTTCAGATTTTAAATTTTTTAGAGAATTATATTTTTAAGTTATTGTGCTCGTATAATTTAGTATATATTTTAACTTATACTTCATAAAATATAGATAGATTTTCAATAATTGAATCTTTTAAATCTAATAATTTGCCTCGAAGAATTAAAATAAAATATTCAATATATGTTATTTACTTTTGTATTTAGTTTAGATTGTATTTTTTTAGTTTTGTAACTTCTTAAAAATTTATATTTTTGACTTATTGTGCCAGTAAGATTTTGTATATACTTTTAAATCAAGTGCTATAAAATAAAGAAAAGCCGTTAATCCTAATTTTAAAATTATAATATACAACTTATTTATTCTAAATTAAGTTGTTTAACAATATGTAAGGAATTAAACTGTATTAATTTTTAAAATATTGGATACATGGTATTTATTTTATTATTTTTATCACATTTTGAGATTTTAATTTTTTTAGATATTTTATATTTTTGAGTTATTGTTCTTGTATAATTTAGTAATTACTTTTAACTTATATTTCAAAAAATATAGATAGATTTTCAATAATTGAATCATTTCAATCTACTAATTTGCCTTTAAGAATGAAAACAAAATATTCAGTACACATTATTTACTTTTGTATTTAGTTTACATTGTATTTTTTTAGATTTGTAACTTCTTAAATATTTATATTTTTGACTTATTGTGTTAGTAATATTTTGCATATACTTTTAAATCAAATGTTGCAAAATAAAGAAAAGCCTTTAATCCAAATTTTAAAATTATAGTATCCAATTTATTTATTCAAAATTAAATCGTTTAATACAATCTAAGGAATTAAAATGTATTTATTTTTAAAATATTGGATACATATTATTTATTTTATTATTTTTATCACATTTTTACAAGTTAATTTTTTTGGATATTTTGTATTTTTGGGTTATCGTGCTCGTATATTTTAGTATTTACTTTTAACTTATATATCATAAAATATAGATAGATTTTCAATAATTGAATCTTTTAAATCTACAAATTTGCCTCTAAGAATAAAAACAAAATATTCAGTACACATTATTTACTTTTGTATTTAGTTTACATTGTATTTTCTTAGATTTGTAACTTCTTAAAAAATTATATTTTTGACCTATTGTGCTTGTAAGATTTTGTATATACTTTTAAATCAAATGTTGCAAAATGAAGAAAAGCCTTTAATCCCACTTTTAAAATTACAATATACAATTTATTTATTCTAAATTAAATCGTTTAATACTATCTATGGAATTAAAATGGATTTATTTTTAAAATATTGGATACATATTATTTATTATTATTTTTATCACATTTTTATAATTTAATTTTTTTGGATATTTTGTATTTTTGAGTTATTGTGTTCGTATAGTTTAGAAATCACTTTTTACTTGTATTTCATAAAATATAGATAGATTTTCAATAATTGAATCTTTTAAATCTACTAATTTGCCTCTAACAATGAAAACAAAATATTCAGTACACATTATTTACATTTGTATTTAGTTTACATTGTATTTTTTAAGATTTGTAACTTCTTAAAAATTTATATTTTTGCGTTATTGTTCTAGTAAGATTTTGTATATACTTTTAAATCAAATGCTGTAAAATAAAGAAAAGCCTTTAATCCTAATTTGAAAATTACAATATACAACTTATTTATTGTAAATTAAGTTGTTTAATACTATCTAAGGAATTAAAATATATTTATTTTTAAAATATTGGATACGTATTGTTTATTTTATTATTTTTCTCACATTTTCAGATTTTAATTTTTTAGACATTTTACATTTTTGAGTTATCGTGCTAGCATAATTTAGTATTTACTTTTAACTTCTATTTAATAAAATATAGATAGATTTTCAATAATTGAATCTTTTAAATCTTCAAATTTCCCTCTAAGAATGAAAACAAAATATTCAGTACACATTATTTACTTTTGTATTTAGTTTGCATTGTATTTTTTTAGATTTGTAACTTCTTAAAAATTTATATTTTTGACCTATTGTGTTAGTAAGAAAAAGTATATATTTTTAAATCAAATGTTGCAAAATAAAAAAAAGCCTTTAATCCCAATTTTAAAATTACAATATACAATTTATTTATTCTAAATTAAAACATTTAATACTATCTAAGCAATAAAAGCATATTTATTTTTAAAATGTTGGATAGATATTAATAATTTTATTATCTAAATCACATTTTCAGATTTTAAATTTTTAGATATTTTATATTTTTGAGTTATCGTGCTCGTATAATTTAGTATTTACTTTTAACTTATATTTCATAAAATATAGATAGATTTTCAATAATTGAATATTTTAAATCTTCAAATTTCCCTCCAAGAATGAAAGCAAAATATTCAGTACATATTATTTACTTTTGTATTTAGTTTACATTGTATTTTTTATATTTGAAACTTCTTAAAAATTTATATTTTTGACTTATTGTGCTAGTAAGATTTTGTATAAACTTTTAAATCAAATGTTGCAAAATAAAGAAAAGCCTTTAATCCAATTATAAAATTGCAATATACAATTTATTTAATCTAAATTAAATCATTTAATACTATCTAAGGAATTAAAATGTATTTATGTTTAAAATATTTGATACATATTATTTATTTTATTATTTTTATCACATTTTCATATATTAATTTTTTTAGATATTTTTTATTTTTGAGTTATTATGATCGTATAATTTAGTATTCACTTTTAACTTGTATTTAATAAAATATAGATAGATTTTCAATAATTGAATCTTTTAAATTACTAATTTGCCTCGAAGAATGAAAACAAAATATTCAGTACATATTATTTACTTTTGTATTTAGTTTACATTGTATTTCTTTATATTTGAAACTTCTTAAAAATTTATATTTTTGACTTATTGTGCTAGTAAGATTTTGTATATACTTTTAAATCAAATGTTGCAAAATAAAGAAAAGCCTTTAATCCCAATTATAAAATTGCAATATACAATTTATTTAATCTAAATTAAATCATTTAATACTATCTAAGGAATTAAAATGTATTTATGTTTAAAATATTTGATACATATTATTTATTTTATTATTTTTATCACATTTTCATATATTAATTTTTTTGATATTTTTTATTTTTGAGTTATTGTGATCGTATAATTTAGTATTCACTTTTAACTTGTATTTAATAAAATATAGATAGATTTTCAATAATTGAATCTTTTAAATCTACTAATTTGCCTCTAAGAATGAAAAGTAAATATTCAGTACACATTATTTAATTTTGTATTTAGTTTACATTGTATTTTTCTAGATTTGAAACTTTTTGAAAAATTATATTTTTGACTTATTGTGCTAGCAAAATTTTGTATATACTTTAAAATCAAATGTTGCAAAATAAAGGAAACCTGTCATCCTAATTTTAAAATTACAATATAAATTTAGTTATTCTAAATTGAATCATTTAATACTATCTAAGGAATTAAAGTATATTTATTTTTAAAATATTGGATACATATTTCTAATTTTTTATTTTTATCACATTTTTCAGATTTTAAATTTTTAGATATTTTATATTTTTTTGTTATTGTCCGTATAATTTAGTATATATTTTAACTTATACTTCATAAAATATTGATAGATTTTCAATAATTGAATCTTTTAAATCTACTAATTTGGCTCAAAGAATGAAAAAAATATTTAGTACAAATTGATTTTATTTTTTTAGATTTGAAACTTCTTAAAAATTTATATTTTTGACTTATTGCGTTAGTAATATTTTGTATATACTTTTAAATCAAATGTTACAAAATAAAGGAAAGCCTTTAATTCCCATTTTAAATTTATAATATACAATTTATTTATTCTAAACTGAGTTGTTTAATACTATCTAAGGAATTAAAATGTATTTATGCTTAAAATATTGGATACATATTATTTATTTTATTATTTTTTCACATTTTTAATTTTTTTTTGATATTTTATATTTTTGAGTTATTGTGATCGTATAATTTAGTATTCACTTTTAACTTGTATTTCATAAAATATAGATAGATTTTCAATAATTGATCTTTAAATATACTAATTTGCCTCTAAGATTGAAAACAAAATATTCAGTACACATTATTCACTTTTGTATTTAGTTACATTGTATTTTTTCAGATTTGTAACTTCTTAAAAATTTATATTTTTGACTTATTACGCTAGTAAGATTGTTTATATGACTTTAAATCAAATGTTACAAAATAAAGGATAGCCCGTAATCCAATTTTAAAATTACATTATAGAATTTATTTATTTTAAATTAAATCATTTAATACTATCTAAAGAAATAAAATATATTGATTTTTAAAATATTGGATACGTATTAATTATTTTAATATTTTTATCACATTTTCAAAATTTAATTTTTTAGATATTTTATATTTTTGAGTTATTGTGCTCGTATAATTTAGTATTCACTTTTAACTTATATTTCAGAAAATATAGATACATTTTCAATAATTTAATCTTTTAAATCTACTAATTTGCCTCTAACAATGAAAACAAAATATTCAGTACACATTATTTACTTTTGTATTTAGTTTACATTGTATTTTTTTAGCTTTGTAACTGTTAAAAATTTATATTTTTGAGTTATTGTGGTACTAAGATTTTGTATATATTTTTAAATCAAATGTTGCAAAAATAAAAAAATCCTTTAATCCCAATTTTAAAATTACAATATACAATTTATTTATTGTAAATTAAGTTGTTTAAGAATATCTAAGGAATTAAAATATATTTATTTTTAAAATATTGGATACATATTATTTATTTTAATATTTTTATCACATTTTCAGATTTTAATTTTTTAGATATTTTATATTTTTGAGTTATCGTACTCATATAATTTAGTATTTACTTTTAACTTGTATTTCATAAAATATGGATAGATTTTCAATAATTGAATCTTTTAAATCTACTAATTTGCCACGATAAATAAAAATAAAATATTCAGTGCACATTATTTACTTTTGTATTTAGTTTACATTGCATTTTTTCAGATTTGTAACTTGTTAAAAATTTATATTTTTGACTTATTGTGCTAGTAAGATTTTGTATATGCTTTTAAATCAAATGTTGTAAAATAAAGGATAGCCTGTAATCCCAATTTTAAAATTACAATATACAATTTATTTATTCTATAATAGATCATTTAATACTATCTAAAGAAGTAAAATATATTGATTTTTAAAATAATGGATACACATTAATTATTTTATTATTTTCTCACATTTTCAGATTTTAATTTTTGAAATATTTTATTTTTGAGTTATTGTCCTCGTATAATTTAGTATTCACTTTTAACTTATATTTCATAAAATATAGATAGATTTTCAATAATTGAATCTTTTAAACCTACTAGCCTCAAAAAATGAAAATAAAATATTCAGTACATATTATTTACTTTTGTATTTAGTTTACATTGTATTTTTTCATATTTGAAACTTCTTAAAAATTTATATTTTTGACTTATTGTGCTAGTAAGATTTTGTATATACTTTTAAAGAAAATATTGCTAAATGAAGAAAAGCCTTTAATCCACTTTTAAAATTCAATATACAATTTATTTATTCTAAATTAAGTTGTTTAATACTATCTAAGGAATTAAAATGTATTTATGTTTAAAATATTGGATACATATTATTTATTTTATTATTTTTATCACATTTTCATATTTTAATTTTTTAGATATTTTATATTTTTGAGTTATTGTGATCGTATAATTTAGTATTCACTTTTAACTTGTATTTCATAAAATATAGATAGATTTTCAATAATTGAATCTTTTAAATCTACTAATTTGCCTCTAAGAATGAAAAAAAATATTCAGTACACATTATTTAATTTTGTATTTAGTTTACATTGTATTTTTTTAGATTTGAAATTTTTGAAAAATTATATTTTTGACTTATTGTGCTAGCAAAATTTTGTATATACTTTAAATCAAATGTTGCAAAATAAAGGAAACCCTGTCATCCTAATTTTAAAATTACAATATAAAATTTATTATTCTAAATTGAATCATTTAATACTATCTAAGGAATTAAAGTATATTTTTTTTAAAATATTGGATACATATTTCTAATTTTTTATTTTTATCACATTTTTCAGATTTTAATTTTTTAGATATTTTATATTTTTTGTTATTGTCCCGTATAATTTAGTATATATTTTAACTTATACTTCATAAAATATTGATAGATTTTCAATAATTGAATCTTTTAAATCTACTAATTTGCTCAAAGAATGAAAACAAAATATTTAGTACAAATTGATTTTATTTTTTTAGATTTGAAACTTCTTAAAAATTTATATTTTTGACTTATTGCGTTAGTAATATTTTGTATATACTTTTAAATCAAATGTTACAAAATAAGGAAAGCCTTTAATTCCCATTTTAAATTTATAATATACAATTTATTTATTCAAACTGAGTTGTTTAATACTATCTAAGGAATTAAAATGTATTTATGCTTAAAATATTGGATACATATTATTTATTTTATTATTTTTATCACATTTTTAATTTTTTTTTGATATTTTATATTTTTGAGTTATTGTGATCGTATAATTTAGTATTCACTTTTAACTTGTATTTCATAAAATATAGATAGATTTTCAATAATTGATCTTTTAAATATACTAATTTGCCTCTAAGATTGAAAACAAAATATTCAGTACACATTATTCACTTTTGTATTTAGTTACATTGTATTTTTTCAGATTTGTAACTTCTTAAAAATTTATATTTTTGACTTATTACGCTAGTAAGATTGTTTATATGACTTTAAATCAAATGTTACAAAATAAAGATAGCCCGTAATCCCAATTTTAAAATTACATTATAGAATTTATTTATTTTAAATTAATCATTTAATACTATCTAAGAAATAAAATATATTGATTTTTAAAATATTGGATACGTATTAATTATTTTATATTTTTATCACATTTTCAATTTAATTTTTTAGATATTTTATATTTTTGAGTTATTGTGCTCGTATAATTTAGTATTCACTTTTAACTTATATTTCAGAAAATATAGATACATTTTCAATAATTTAATCTTTTAAATCTACTAATTTGCCTCTAACAATGAAAAAAAAATATTCAGTACACATTATTTACTTTTGTATTTAGTTTACATTGTATTTTTTTAGCTTTGTAACTGTTAAAAATTTATATTTTTGAGTTATTGTGGTACTAAGATTTTGTATATTTTTTAATCAAATGTTGCAAAAATAAAGAAAATCCTTTAATCCAATTTTAAAATTACAATATACAATTTATTTATTTTAAATTAGTTGTTTAAGAATATCTAAGGAATTAAAATATATTTATTTTTAAAATATTGGATACATATTATTTATTTTAATATTTTATCACATTTTCAGATTTTAATTTTTTAGATATTTTATATTTTTGAGTTATCGTACTCATATAATTTAGTATTTACTTTTAACTTGTATTTCATAAAATATGGATAGATTTTCAATAATTGAATCTTTTAATCTACTAATTTGCCACGATAATAAAATAAAATATTCAGTGCACATTATTTACTTTTGTATTTAGTTTACATTGCATTTTTTCAGATTTGTAACTTGTTAAAATTTATTTTTTGACTTATTGTGCTAGTAAGATTTTGTATATGCTTTTAAATCAAATGTTGTAAAATAAAGGATAGCCTGTAATCCCAATTTTAAAATTACAATATACAATTTATTTATTCTATAATAATCATTTAATACTATCTAAAGAAGTAAAATATATTGATTTTTAAAATAATGGATACACATTAATTATTTTATTATTTTTCTCACATTTTCAGATTTTAATTTTTTGAAATATTTTATATTTTTGAGTTATTGTCCTCGTATAATTTAGTATTCACTTTTAACTTATATTTCATAAAATATAGATAGATTTTCAATAATTGAATCTTTTAAACTACTAATTTGCCTCAAAAATGAAAATAAAATATTCAGTACATATTATTTACTTTTGTATTTAGTTTACATTGTATTTTTTCATATTTGAACTTCTTAAAAATTTATATTTTTGACTTATTGTGCTAGTAAGATTTTGTATATACTTTTAAGAAAATATTGCTAAATGAAGAAAAGCCTTTAATCCACTTTTAAAATTCCAATATACAATTTATTTATTCTAAATTAAGTTGTTTAATACTATCTAAGGAATTAAAATGTATTTATGTTTAAAATATTGGATACATATTATTTATTTTATTATTTTTATCACATTTTCATATTTTAATTTTTTTAGATATTTTATATTTTTGAGTTATTGTGATCGTATAATTTAGTATTCACTTTTAACTTGTATTTCATAAAATATAGATAGATTTTCAATAATTGAATTTTTAAAATCTACTAATTTGCCTCTAAGAATGAAAACAAAATATTCAGTACACATTATTTAATTTTGTATTTAGTTTACATTGTATATTTTTAGATTTGTAACTTCTTAAAAATTTATATTTTTGACCTATTGTGCTAGTAAGATTTTGTATATACTTTTAAATCAAATATTGCAAAATAAAGAAATGCCTTTAATCCCAATTATAAAATTGCAATATACAATTTATTTAATCTAAATTAAATTATTTAATACTATCTAAGGAATTAAAATGTATTTATGCTTAAAATATTGGATACATATTATTTATTTTATTATTTTTATCACATTTTCAAATTTTTTTGATATTTTATATTTTTGAGTTTTTGTGATCGTATAATTTAGTATTCACTTTTAACTTGTATTTCATAAAATATAGATAGATTTTCAATAATTGAATCTTTTAAATATACTAATTTGCCTCTAAGATTGAAAACAATATTCAGTACACATTATTCACTTTTGTATTTAGTTCATATTGCCTTTTTTAGATTTGTAACTTCTTAAAAACATAGATAGATTTTCAATAATTGAATCTTTTAAATCTTCAAATTTACCTGTAAGAATGAAAACAAAATATTCAGTACACATTATTTACTTTTGTATTTAGTTTACATTGTATTTTTTTAGATTTGTAACTTCTTAAAAATTTATATTTTTGACCTATTGTGCTAGTAAGATTTTGTATATACTTTTAAATCAAATGCTGTAAAATAAAGAAAAGCCTTTAATCCTAATTTGAAAATTACAATATACAACTTATTTATTGTAAATTAAGTTGTTTAATAGTATCTAAGGAATTAAAATATATTTATTTTTAAAATATTGGATACATATTGTTTATTTTATTATTTTTCTCACATTTTCAGATTTTAATTTTTTAGATATTTTACATTTTTGAGTTATCACGCTAGCATAATTTAGTATTTACTTTTAGCTTCTATTTAAATATACATAGATTTTCAATAATTGAATCTTTTAAATCTACTAATTCGCCACGATGAATAAAAAAAAATATTCAATACACATTATTTACTTTTGTATTTAGTTTACATTGTATTTTTTAGCTTTGTAACTTCTTAAAAATTTATATTTTTGAGTTATTGTTCTAGTAAGATTTTGTGTATACTTTTAAATTAAATGCTGTAAAATAAAAAAGCCTTTAATCCTAATTTCAAAATTACAATATACAACTTATTTATTGTAAATTAAGTTGTTTAATACTATCTAAGGAATTAAAATATTTTATTTTTAAAATATTGGATACATATTGTTTATTTTATTATTTTTCTCACATTTTCAGATTTTAATTTTTTAGATATTTTACATTTTTGAGTTATCATGCTAGCACAATTTAGTATTTACTTTTAGCTTCTATTTAAATATAGATAGATTTTTATAATTGATTCTTTTAAATCTTCAAATTTCCTCTAATAATGAAAACAAAATATTCAGTACGCATAATTTACTTTTGTTTTTAGTTTGCATTGTATTTTTTTAGATTTGTAACTTCTTAAAAATTTATATTTTTGACCTATTGTGTTAGTAAGATTTTGTATATACTTTTAAATCAAATGTTGCAAAATAAAGAAATGCCTTTAATCCCAATTATAAAATTGCAATATACAATTTATTTAATCTAAATTAAATCATTTAATACTATCTAAGGAATTAAAATGTATTTATTTTTAAAATATTGGATACATATTATTTATTTTATTATTTTTATCACATTTTCAAAATTTTTTTGATATTTTATATTTTTGAGTTATTGTGATCGTATAATTTAGTATTCACTTTTAACTTGTATTTCATAAAATATAGATAGATTTTCAATAATTGAATCTTTTAAATATACTAATTTGCCTCTAAGATTGAAAACAAAATATTCAGTACACATTATTCACTTCTGTATTTAGTTCATATTGCCTTTTTTCAGATTTGTAACTTCTTAAAAATATAGATAGATTTTCAATAATTGAATCTTTTAAATCTTCAAATTTACCTGTAAGAATGAAAACAAAATATTCAGTACACATTATTTACTTTTGTATTTAGTTTACATTGTATTTTTTTAGATTCGTAACTTCTTAAAAATTTATATTTTTGACCTATTGTGCTAGTAAGATTTTTGTATATACTTTTAAATCAAATGCTGTAAAATAAAGAAAAGCCTCAATATATATTATTTATTTATGTATTTAACTTACAATGAATTTTGATTAGATTTTAAGTTTCTTAAATATTTTGATTATTGAGATACTGTGCTAGTGAAATTGTGTATGCATATTAAAATTAAATATGCTGAAATATAAAAATCCATAAATTATAATTTTGAAATTAAAATTTCTATTTTTGTTTTTCTAAATAAAAACAATTTAATACTATTATAAATTATTTACTTTAAAAATATTGAATACATTTCATTTATTTATATTTTTTATTTTGATTCCATATTATTAGATTATAAACTTTTAAAATATTTACATTTTCAGTTATTGTGCCAGTAAAATTTAGTATATACTTTTAAATTATAAAATAAGAAAAAAATATTTCATTTAATCAAATCTTTTGAATCTACTATTTTGCCTCTAACAATAACAATAACAACAAAGAAAGAACAAAGTACTCCTATTTCCCTTCGTCTCAAACCCTTGCTCTCAATTTATAAGTTATGTCTTAATTCTATAAATATATTTAAAAGTCATATTAGTGTGCTAAAATGTTTAAAATTTATATGTTTGAAATTTAAATATTTTAAAATATCTTTAAATATTTTTGGATCAATATTGTAAAGTTAAAGCA
>JAGSPU010000680.1:0-20700 GCA_019321725.1 Paulownia fortunei
ATAAAATACAACATTTTTTAAATTAAAATTTTTTATTTATGAAACTTCTTACAAAAATATAAATATTAAAAAATAATAAATATTTGTTTACATACACCATTTAATTAAATGAAATACTTATAGTAAAAATAATTATAAATAAAATCAACAACATTTCATATTGAACAAAATTCTAAATATACACTATTTTACGTACACCATAATCAAATCAATAAATTACTCATATTAAATAAATACAAAAATTCAAAGAATATACTATTTTTTAGTTATTTGTAATGTAGTAAAATACATTTTTTCAAAATAAAATAATATAATGCAAGAAAATACACTTTGCAACTTGAAATTTAAAAAATTAAATACACAATAAAAATATACAATATACACATTTTTTAAGTTAAAATTTTTATTTTGAATAACTCAAAAAAATATAAAATAGTTAAAAAATAATAAAATACTTGTTCACATACACCATTTAAATAAATAATAATACTTATAGTAAGAGTAGAATTATAAAGAAAATCACAAACATTTTCATATTGAACAAAATTGTAAATATATACATACTTCACGTACAACATTCAAATCAATAAATTACACATATTAAATAAATTAAGTCATAAAATTCCTAAATATATACTAAAAGAAGTTTATTTCATAAATCATAATTTTATCAACTACGTATCTAGAATTTACATTGTAAATAAATATTAAATATTTTCGCTCGCATGCACTATTTAATTAAATAAAATGATACACACTAATTACGTATACCATTCAAATCAATAAATTACTCATACTAAATAAATAAAATACTCAAAGAATATACTATTTTTAGTTATATTGTAATGTTAGTAAATATATTTTTCAAAATAAAATAATATAATGCAAGAAAATACACTTTGCAACTTGAAATTTTCAAAAAATTAAAATAACAAAATAAAATATACAATATACACATTTTTTAAATTAAAATTTTTATTTTGATTACTCAAAAAAATATAAATAGGTAAAAAATAATAAATCTTTGTTTACATACACCATTTAAATAAATGAAATACTTATAGTAAATATAATTATATATAAAATCACAACATTTCATATTGAACAAAATTCTAATAACACACTACTTTCGTACACCATTCAAATCAATAAATACTCATATTAAATAAATAAAATACTCAAAGAATATACTATTTTTTAGTTATATTGTAATGTTAGTAAAATACTATTTTTCAAAAATAAAATATAATGCAAGAAAATACACTTTGCAACTTGAAATTTTCAAAAAATTAAAATACAAAATATATTATACAATATACACATTTTTAAATTAAAAATTTTATTTTGATAACTCAAAAAAATATAAATATTTAAAAAATAATAAATACTTTGTTCACATACACCATTTAAATAAATAAAATACTTATAGTAAATATAATTATAAATAAAATCACAACATTTCATATTGAACAAAATTGTAAATAATATACACTATTTTCACGTACAACATTCAAATCAATAAATTACACAATATTAAATAAATTAAGTCATAAAATCCTAAATATATACTAAAAGAAGTTTATTTCATTAAATCATAATTTTATCAACTACGTATCTAGAATTTACATTGTAAATAAATATTAAATATTTTCGTTCGCATGCACTATTTAAATAAATAAAATGATACACACTAATTTACGTATACCATTCAAATCATAAATTACTCATACTAAATAAATAAAATACTCAAAGAATATACTATTTTTAGTTATATTGTAATGTTAGTAAAATATTATTTTTCAAAATAAAGTAATATAATGCAAGAAAATACACTTTGCAACTTGAAATTTTCAAAAAATTAAAATACAAAATAAAATATACAATATACACATTTTTTAAATTAAAATTTTTATTTTGATTACTCAAAAAAATATAAATAGTTAAAAAATAATAATATTTGTTTACATACACCATTTAAATAAATGAAATACTTATAGTAAATATAATTATAAATAAAATCACAACATTTCATATTGAACAAAATTCTAAATATACACTACTTTACGTACACCATTCAAATCAATAAATTACTCATATTAAATAAATAAAATATTCAAAGAATATACTATTTTTTAGTTATATTGTAATGTTAGTAAAATACTATTTTTCAAAAATAAAAGTAAATATAATGCAAGAAAATACACTTTGCGACTTGAAATTTTCAAAAAATTAAAATACAAAATAAATTATACAATATACACATTTTTTAAATTAAAAATTTTATTTTGATAACTCAAAAAAATATAAATAGTAAAAAATAATAAATACTTTGTTCACATACACCATGTAAATAAATAAAATACTTATAGTAAATATAATTATAAATAAAATCACAACACTTCATATTGAACAAAATTCTAAATATACACTACTTTACGTACACCATTCAAATCAATAAATTAGTCATTCTAAATAAATAAAATACTCATAGAATATACTATTTTTTAGTTATATTGTAATGTTAGAAAAATACTAATTTTCAAAATAAAATAGTATAATGCAAGAAAATAAACTTTGCAACTTGAAATTTTCAAAAAATTAAAATACAAAATAAAATATACAATATACATATTTTTTAAATTAAAATTTTTATTTTGATTACTCAAAAAAATATAAATAGTTAAAAAATAATAAATACTTTGTTCACATACATCATTTAAATAAATAAAATACTTATAGTAAATATAATTATAAATAAAATCACAACATTTCATATTGAACAAAATTCTAAATATACACTACTTTACGTACACCATTCAAATCAATAAATTACACATATTAAATAAATTAAGTCATAAAATCCTAGATATATACTAAAAGAAGTTTATTTGATAAATCATAATTTTATCAACTACGTATATAGAATTTACATTGTAAATAAATATTAAATACTTTTGTTCGCATGCACTATTTAAATACATAAAATGATACACACTACTTTACGTACACCATTCAAATCAATAAATTACTCATACTAAATAAGTAAAATACTGATGGAATATACTATTTTTTAGTTATATTGTAATGTTAGTAAAATACTATTTTTCAAAATAAAATAATACAATGCAAGAAAATACACTTTGCAACTTGAAATTTTAAAAAAATTAAAATACAAAATAAAATATACAATATACACATTTTTTAAATTAAAAATTTTATTTTGATTACTCAAAAAAATATAAATAGTTAAAAAATAATAAATACTTTGTTCACATACACCATGTAAATAAATAAAATACTTATAGTAAATATAATTATAAATAAAATCACAATATTTCATATTGAACAAAATTCTAAATATACACTACTTTACGTACACCATTCAATCAATAAATCAGTCATACTAAATAAATAAAATACTCATAGAATATACTATTTTTTAGTTATATTGTAATGTTAGTAAAATACTATTTTTCCTAATAAAATAGTATAATGCAAGAAAATAAACTTTGCAACTTGAAATTTTCAAAAAATTAAAATACAAAATAAAATATACAATATACACATTTTTTAAATTAATAATCGTTGTGCCACAAAATCTATAAAATAATTTTATCATCATCATCAATCTACAATCTACGCCAGCCACATTAAAAAAATCTTTCCAATCCATGCACAACCACATCCATCTCAGCGTATATAATAGTCTCCTCTCCCAAGTGATTGAAATCTTAATGAGGAGTATTTTTCTCAAATGTTAAAATATAGAATTTGGATGTCCAAATTTATTAATTTTAAGAAGACATGTAATAGTTCGTGGAAATTTTGCTGGCAGCCAAATTCCCAGATGTTGAGTATCACGAGAATGGTAAGTCATCCATTCTGTAATTCGATTCCCTTCTTCAAATATATGGGATACTTGGGTGGATATCTGTATTTTCAATTAACAAAATTTAGAAATAAATCGTTGAATCCTTCAATGACTATAATCGTTGTGTCACAAAATCTATAAAATAATTTTATCATCATCTTCAATCTACAATCTACGGCAGCCACATTAAAAAAATCTTTCCATACCAAGCACAACCACATCCATCTCAGCGTATATAATTGTCTCCTCTCCCAAGTGATTGAAATCTTAATGAGGAGTATTTTTCTCAAATGTTAAAATATAGAATTTGGATGTCCAAATTTATTAATTCTAAGAAAACTTGTAAAAGTTCGTGGAATTTTGCTGGCAGCCAGATTCCCAAATGTTGAGTATCACGAGAATGGTAAGTCATCAATTCTGCAATTCGATTCCCTTCTTCAAATATATGGGATAGTTGGGTGGATATCTATATTTTCAATTAACAAAATTAGAAATAAATCGTTGAATCCTTCAATGACTATAATCGTTGTGTCACAAAATCTATAAAATAATTTTATCATCATCTTCAATCTACAATCTACGGCAGCCACATTAAAAAAATCTTTCCATACCAAGCACAACCACATCCATCTCAGCGTATATAATTGTCTCCTCTCCCAAGTGATTGAAATCTTAATGAGGAGTATTTTTCTCAAATGTTAAAATATAGAATTTGGATGTCCAAATTTATTAATTCTAAGAAAACTTGTAAAAGTTCGTGGAAATTTTGCTGGCAGCCAGATTCCCAAATGTTGAGTATCACGAGAATGGTAAGTCATCAATTCTGCAATTCGATTCCCTTCTTCAAATATATGGGATAGTTGGGTGGATATCTATATTTTCAATTAACAAAATTTAGAAATAAATCGTTGAATCCTCCAATGATCATAATCGTTGTGCCACAAAATGTATAAAATAATTTTATCATCATCTTCAATCTACAATCTACGACAGCCACATTAAAAAAATCTTTCCATTCCAAGCACAATCACATCCATCTCAGCGTATATAATAGTCCCCTCTCCCAAGTCATTGAAATCTTAATGAGGAGTATTTTTCTCAAATGTTAAAATATAGAATTTGGATGTCCAAATTTATTAATTCTAAGAAGACTTGTAATAGTTCGTGGAAATTTTGCTGGCAACCAAATTCCCAAATGTTGAGTATCACGAGAATGGTAAGTCATCCATTCTGCAATTCGATTCCCTTCTTCAAATATAAGGGATAGTTCGGTGGATATCTATATTTTCAATTAACAAAATTTAGAAATAAATCGTTGAATCCTCCAATGACCATAATCATTGTGCCACAAAATCTATAAAATAATTTTATCATCATCTTCAATCTACAATCTACGGCAGCCACATTAAAAAAATATTTCCATTCCAAGCACAACCACATCCATCTTAGCGTATATAATAGTCTCCTCTCCCAAGTGATTGAAATCTTAATGAGGAGTATTTTTCTCAAATGTTAAAATATAGAATTTGGATGTCCAAATTTATTAATTCTAAGAACACTTGTAAAAGTTCGTGGAAATTTTGCTGGCAACCAGATTCCCAAGTGTTGAGTATCACGAGAATGGTAAGTCATCAATTCTGCAATTCGATTCCCTTCTTCAAATATATGGATAGTTGGGTGGATATCTATATTTTCAATTAACAAAATTTAGAAATAAATCGTTGAATCCTCCAATGACCATAATCGTTGCGCCATAAAATCTATAAAATAATTTTATCATCATCTTCAATCTACAATCTACGGCAGCTATATTTAAAAAATATTTCCATTCCAAGAACAACCACATCCATCTCAGCGTATATAATAGTCTCCTCTCCCAAGTGATTGAAATCTTAGTGCGGAGTATTTTTCTCAAATGTTAAAATATAGAATTTGGATTTCCAAATTTATTAATTCTAAGAAAACTTGTAAAAGTTCGTGGAAATTTTGCTGGCAGCCAGATTCCCAAATGTTGAGTATCACGAGAATGGTAAGTCATCCATTCTGCAATTCGATTCCCTTCTTCAAATATATGGGATAGTTGGGTGGATATCTATATTTTCAATTAACAAAATTTCGAAATAAATCGTTGAATCCTCCAATGACCATAATCGTTGTGCCACAAAATCTATAAATTAATTTTATCATCATCTTCAATCTACAATCTACGGCAGCCACATTAAAAAAATCTTTCCATTCCAAGCACAACCACATCCATCTCAGCGTATATAATAGTGTCCTCTCCCAAGTGATTGAAATCTTAATGCAGAGTATTTTTTCAATTGTTAAAATATAGAATTTGGGTGTTCAAATTAATTAATTCTAGCAAGTCTTGTCATAGTTCGTGAAAATTTTGCTGTCAACCAAATTCCCAAATGTTGAGTATCACGAGAATGGTTAGTCATCCATTCTGCAATTCGATTACCTTCTTCAAATATATGGGATAGTTGGGTGGATATCTGTATTTTCAATTAACAAAATATAGAAATAAATAGTTAAATCCTCCAATGACCATAATCGTTGTGCCACAAAATCTATAAAATAATTTTATCATCATCTTCAATCTACAATCTACGGCAGCCACATTAAAAAAATCTTTCCATTCCAAGCACAGCCACATCCATCTCAGCGTATATAATAGTCTCCTCTCCCAAGTGATTGAAATCTTAATGAGGAGTATTTTTCTCAAATGCTAAAATATAGAATTTGGATGTCCAAATTTATTAATTCAAAGAAGACTTGTAATAGTTCATGGAAATTTTGTTGGCAACCAGATTCCCAAATGTTGAGTATCACGAGAATGGTAAGTCATCCATTCTGCAATTCGATTCCCTTCTTCAAATATATGGGATAGTTGGGTGGATATCTATATTTTCAATTAACAAAATTTAGAAATAAATCGTTGAATCCTCCAATGACCATAATCGTTGTGCCACAAAATCTATAAATTAATTTTATCATCATCTTCAATCTACAATCTACGGCAGCCACATTAAAAAAATCTTTCCATTCCAAGCACAACCACATCCATCTCAGCGTATATAATAGTGTCCTCTCCCAAGTGATTGAAATCTTAATGCAGAGTATTTTTCTCAATTGTTAAAATATAGAATTTGGATGTCCAAATTTATTAAGTCTAGCAAGTCTTGTCATAGTTCGTGGAAATTTTTCTGGCAGCCAAATTCCCAAATGTTGAGTATCACGAGAATGGTTAGTCATCCATTCTGCAATTCGATTCCATTCTTCAAATATATGGGATAGTTGGGTGGATATCTGTATTTTCAATTAACAAAATTTAGAAAAAATCGTTGAATCCTCCAATTACCATAATCATTGTGCCACAAAATCTATAAAATAATTTTATCATCATCTTCAATCTATAATCTACGGCAGCCACATTAAAAAAATCTTTCCATTCCAAGCACAACCACATCCATCTCAGCGTATATAATAGTCTCATCTCCCAAGTGATTGAAATCTTAATGAGGAGTATTTTTCTCAAATGTTAAAATATAGAATTTGGATGTCCAAATTTATTAATTCTAAGAAGACTTGTAATAGTTCGTGGAAATTTTGCTGGCAACCAGATTCCCAAATGTTGAGTATCACGAGAATGGTAAGTCATTCATTCTGCAATTCGATTCCCTTCTTCAAATATATGGGATAGTTGGGTGAATATCTATATTTTCAATTAACAAAATTTAGAAATAAATCGTTGAATCCTCCAATGACCATAATCGTTGTGCCACAAAATCTATAAAATAATTTTATCATCATCTTCAATCTACAATCTACGGCAGCCACATTAAAAAAATATTTCCATTCCAAGCACAACCACATCCATCTCAGCGTATATAATAGTGTCCTATCCCAAGTGATTGAAATCTTAATGAGGAGTATTTTTCTCAAATGTTAAAATATAGAATTTGGATGTCCAAATTTATTAATTCTAAGAAGACTTGTAATAGTTCGTGGAAATTTTGCTGGCAACTAAATCCCAAATGTTGAGGACCCATAACAACCATAATATTAACATACCCATGTACAGAAAGGTTTTAAAAGTAACACAGAATACAAATCCGAAAACCTAATACAATAAACTCCAAATAAGTTAACAACCAGCCCAACAGGTCGTCATCCATGTACACTGATCATCAGAACCTGTAGGAGCTCCAGCCGCTCGCTCAGTAAGTTCATGGCTTCAAGTATCATCAAACTCACCTACAATGCATGAACTACGTGAGCTAATGCTCAGTAAATGAAAATCATGCATGCTGAAGGGATAATCTAATGTAAATGTAATACATTTTATATGATCATGACAAGAATGCGAACTCATGCATCAAAATCATTTCATTCAAAATCATTTTCCATCACTGGGCCCTTGGCCACCTACTATATACCGGATAGAGCTCTCAACAATATCAATAATCACATGGCCATAAACAGATCGACACAGTCCGGGGGCCATCTCTTGGGATCAAAAGGTCCACCCCCTGTCTTCCCCTGTGACCCTCTAGAAGTATTCCACCGGCGGCGTCAATAAGGCACAGTCAAGTGGTCCACCCTCTCGTGACCACCAGAGGCACACCCCCTGTCAACCTCTATGATCCTCCTCAAAAGTAATACTCGCGGTGCCCCAAATATCATATAAATAAGCCACACATGGGCCTCGTACACTAGTAGTGGCAACCAAAACATTTTCTTTCTAAAAATAATGTTATGCATGCAAAACCTCAACTGTGAGCACGTATTATGCATGCACGTGTAAATGTTGATGAATGGCATGTTCAATGACACAGTGAATCACATGTCCTGTTATCCAAACAACGTATGCACTATAAGATATTTATAATACTCATTCAAGACACAAGGATCACATTTAATATAAATAATTCAAGAAATACTATGCCCATGTATTGTAGTTGCAAATGAATTTTCACTTACCTTCCACCTTTGATATCCTATTGAAGGTTAGCAAGATTCTCTTCCCTACCCTTCGATATAAGGTTGCCTGTAAAAGTATAACGTATTAATTTTCATTTCTTAATCAATGGGTTTCTATATCAAATCTCATAAAGGGTCTTAAATCTTAAATTTAATTAAATAACAATCAAATCTTAAAATTTATATACTCAACTGATTAGAACATTTTAAATACCTTAATTTCTCATCTCGAATTTATTTTAATATTATCTAATTGATGTGTTATAATCCCCGTAACAATTCCTCAATTAAATTAGCTCTTTCATCCAATTAATACGAGATAATCAAATCAAATCTTTGTAACTAATTTTGAATTAAAAGTGCATATTAATTATTGTCTCACAAGAAGATAACTAGTTAATTTGAATCAAAACTTTCTTTCAAATTAGAAATAAACGGCATAAATATATATTTTTATCCGTACAAAAATAAGAAGGGACTTACCTAAAATTTTCTCAAATTTCTACAGTAGAAGTTTGTTCGCGCTATTTCTTCTTCCGCCCCTTTTTCTTTTTTTTCTTTCTTTCTTCTCTTTTCCTTTCCTTTTCTGTAGCCGTGAATATGTGTATATGGTGTTTTAATATCTTACCTATTACTTACCTATTAAGTAAACCTAATATAATATTGTAATATATGTATACTTATCCTTAATATAATATAATATATTATAACCTAGTATAATATATTATAACATATGTATAATATCTTGTTTTAATATCTTAAGTATTACTTAACTATTAAGAAACCTAATATAATATTATAATATATGTATACTTATCCTTAATATAATATAAATATCATAACATATGTGTAATATATTATAACTATTACTAATACTATACACGTGTATACATATATATATATATATATATATATATATATATATAATATACATATATATACATGCTTATCTAACATAAGCTATACACGTGTATACACACATATATATATTATGATATTATTTTATTATACTACACACATATACTTATATCTATATATTATTCATACATCTATACATATATATATAATATATTTCATACATCTATATATATATATATATATTTATATATATATATATATAATTAATACATAATATTTTGATATTTATTTATAAACCCCCAAATTTATTTCTAGTAAGAATTTACACCTCTTAATTAATATGATAATGTCATTATTTCTTTTATTATTATTATTACTATTACTATCATTATTTTTCCCTAATTAATTCATTTGCATAGTTTATCCTACCCCGATAAACACAACGATGCCACATTTCACTTACGTGTATCATAATATTATCTGATAGTTGACACCTAAATTCTAATTCTTAATACCAACTCAACCAATTAGGTTAAAAATCTAGAAACCAATATCGGTAACAACTTCAAAAGTTTAATTATTAAAAATATCATATAATATATAGTGCATTATGAAATATCAATTAAAAATACAAATGACACATACGTAGCATGAAATGCATAAACTATATTGGTCAGGTGAGTAGCGCGAGACTCGGGTATTACACAAAATCTATAAAATAATTTTATCATCATCTTCAATCTACAATCTACGACAGCCACATTAAAAAAATCTTTCCATTCCAAGCACAACCACATCCATCTCAGGGTATATAATAGTCTCCTCTCCCAAGTGATTGAAATCCTAATGCGGAGTATTTTTCTCAATTGTTAAAATATAGAATTTGGATGTCCAAATTTATTAATTCTAGCAAGTCTTGTCATAGTTCGTGGAAATTTTGCTGGCAGCCAAATTCCCAAATGTTGAGTATCACGAGAATGGTTAGTCATCCATTCTACAATTCGATTCCCTTCTTCAAATATATGGGATAGTTGGGTGGATATCTATATTTTCAATTAACAAAATTTAGAAATAAATCGTTGAATCCTCCAATGCCCATAATCGTTATGCCACAAAATTAATAAAATAATTTTATCATCATCTTCAATCTACAATCTCCGGCAGCCAAATTAAAAAAATCTTTCCATTCCAAGCACAACCACATCCATCTTAGCGTATATAATAGTCTCCTCTCCCAAGTGATTGAAATCTTAATGAGGAGTATTTTTCTCAAATGTTAAAATATAGAATTTGGATGTCCAAACTTATTATTTCTAAGAAGACTTGTAATAGTTCGTGGAAATTTTGCTGGCAACCAAATTCCCAAATGTTGAGTATCACGAGAATGGTAAGTCATCCATTCTGCAATTTGATTCCCTTCTTCAAATATATGAGATAGTTGGGTGGATATCTATATTTTCAATTAACAAAATTTAGAAATAAATCGTTGAATCCTCCAATGACCATAATCGTTGTGCCACAAAATCTATAAAATAATTTTATCATCATCTTCAATCTACAATCTACGGCAGCCATATTAAAAAAACTTTCCATTCCAAGCATAACCACATCCATCTCAGCGTATATAATAGTCTCCTCTCCCAAGTGATTGAAATCTTAAAGAGGAGTATTTTTCACAAATGTTAAAATATAGAATTTGGATGTCCAAATTTATTAATTCTAAGATGACTTGTAATAGTTCGTGGAAATTTTGCTGGCAACCAGATTCCCAAATGTTGAGTATCACGAGAATGGTAAGTTATCCATTCTGCAATTCGATTCCGTTCTTCAAATATATGGGATAGTTGGGTGGATATCTATATTTTAAATTAACAAAATTTAGAAATAAATCGTTGAATCCTCCAATGACCATTAATCGTTGTGCCACTAAATTTATAAAATAATTTTATCATCATCTTCAATCTACAATCTACGGCAGCCACATTAAAAAAATCTTTCCATTCCAAGCATAACCACATCCATCTCAGCGTATATAATAGTCTCCTCTCCCAAGTGATTGAAATCTTAATGAGGAGTATTTCTCAAATGTTAAAATATAGAATTTGGATGTCCAAATTTATTAATTCTAAGAAGACTTTTAATAGTTCGTGGAAATTTTGCTTGCAACCAGATTCCCAAATGTTGAGTATCACGAGAATGGTAAGTCATCCATTCTGCAATTCGATTCCCTTCTTCAAATATATGGGATAGTTGGGTGGATATCTATATTTTAAATTAACAAAATTTAGGAAATAAATCGTTGAATCCTCCAATGACCATAATCGTTGTGCCACTAAATCTATAAAATAATTTTATCATCATCTTCAATCTACAATCTACGGCAGCCACATTAAAAAAATGTTTCCATTCCAAGCACAACCACATCCATCTCAGCGTATATAATAGTCTCCTCTCCCAAGTGATTGAAATCTTAATACGGAGTATTTTTCTCAATTGTTAAAATATAGAATTTGGATGTCCAAGGTTATTTAATTCTAAGAAAGTCTTGTCATAGTTCGTGGAAATTTTGCTGGCAGCCAAATTCCCAAATGTTGAGTATCACGAGAATGGTAAGTCATCCATTCTACAATTCGATTCCCTTCTTCAAATATATGGGATAGTTGGGTGGATATCTATATTTTCAATTAACAAAATTTAGAAATAAATTGTTGAATCCTCCAATGACCATAATCGTTGTGCCACAAAATCTATAAAATAATTTTATCATCATCTTCAATCTACAATCTACAGGCAGCCACATTAAAAAAATCTTTCCATTCCAAGCACAACCACATCCATCTCAGTGTATATAATAGTCTCCTCTCCCAGTGATTGAAATCTTAATGAGGAGTATTTTTCTCAAATGTTAAAATATAGAATTTGGATGTCCAAATTTATTAATTCTAAGAAGACTTGTAATAGTTCGTGAAAATTTTGCTGGCAACCAAATTCCCAAATATTGAGTATCACGAGAATGGTTAGTCATCCATTTTGCAATTCGATTCCCTTCTTCAAATATATGGGATAGTTGGGTGGATATCTATGTGACACCCCCAATCCTACACAACCATATATATGTATAATTTGATATGATAGAACCTGTGTGCATGCATGGAATATTTATTTATTTATTTATTTTTTAACATTTTAAGAAAAGCTAAATTACTTATTACATACACAACCCTGTTTAAAATAGAAGGATCAGTATTTATATAAAACACAACATCCATAACGACATAATATTTACATACTTATTTACAGTAAAGTTTTAAGAGAAATATTGTACCAATCTAAAAAATAATACACCAGACTCAAAATATAAGAAGCCAACAAAATATCCCAACAGGTCGTCATCCATGTACACACTCCCTCAAACACCTACAGGAGCTCCAACAGCCGACCAACCAGCCAAAGATGCTTCAAGCATCGTCGTACTCACCTACAATGCATAAACTATATGAGCTAATGCTCAGCAAGTAAAGATTATGCATGTCAAAGAATAATCCACAATATCAAGTCATGCAACTCAACATGCTATGCTCACAATGCAATTTTATGCATCAAAATATTTCTCTCAAAATCATTTCTTTCTTGGGCCCCTGACCAACGCTACTATCCCATGCACCGAAAAAGAGCTCTGTATACCGCCATAATCCAATGGCTAATAATCATATAAGCATGCAAATCCATGCACGCGAACCTGCAAATCCATGCATAAACCATGCAAATCCATGCATGCTTCGGTGCACTAGTAGTGGTCAGCAAATATTTTCCTTTCTCACAATCATGCTGTGCAATGCAAGATTGATCACAATGCGCGTATATGATGCATGCACGTGCCAATGACAATGCCCATGTATGTATGCTCAATTGAGAGCCCTCTACTATGCACATATGATTTATGATATTACATATAATTCACATATCTACTATGTTTATGCATTGTAGTTGCAAATGAATCTTTACTTACCTTTCACTTGGTTGGTGGCTTAGTCTAAATTTGTTTAGTATTCCTCTCCAACCTTAGATGTAAAATAGCCTGTAATATTACCCAATATCAAACACCATTCCCAATTTGGAAAGTTGAAAGCACAAAATCTCATACTAGACCTTAAACACCAAGCTATAAGCTAACAATCAAGCTTTCACAAACTAGAACCCAATATAGCCCCTCAAATACCTCAATTTCTCATCTTAAGTACATGAAAACATCATGTAATTGAAGTATTATAACTCTAATAGCATGTACCTAATTGTTAACACTGAATAGCAACATGTCTAGGTTGAAACATGCTAAGTGATCAAATGTGGCAGATTCACATTCTCATATTTTCTTGCTGTCAAGTTTAGTTGCATGATACTTTTAACATCCCTAAACATATCCAATCACTCCCAAATTTTTACCACACTTAGATAACTGTATATAAATGTAACCATATCATATAATTGCTAAAAATCACGGATATAGCTTTCCAAGTTCAGCTCTCTTCACGACATACTGAAACAGATTGTTTCCTACCGTGACAGTTTTGCACACTTCATGACATTAATGGTTTTAGCACCATTAAGTATATTCAATCACTCCAAAATTTTCATCATACTTAGATAACATATATAAGGAGACAAAAAGGTCATAATATTACCAAAAATAATGGATTTAGCTCCCTTAATTCAGTTTCCTTCACAGCACACCAAAACAGATTTTGCTATTTTGGCAGTTTGAGTGTTTCTCCAATATCATTCTCTATTTCAATTTCCAACTGATAAAACTTCATTCCAATACTCTTAACTCATATATGGTCATGTAAATGGTAATAATTATAGGTTTTATTCAACATACCATATACTTTTGAAGCCTAAAACACAAGAAAATAGTAAGATGATAGTTTCTGCCACAAGTATTTCCTATTAAGTGTTTGTCATCAAAAACCCTTTCTTTGTGCATCAAAGTCTAACTAAAAACTTTATAAAACTTTTATAAGAGATATTGAAAGCTTAATAAACAATAAAACCATTCATAATAATCTAAAAACCAAAGGCAAAACCGTAGATAAGTGTTACCTATGCAGATTTTGAGGTTAACTTGATGGTAATCACTTCTCCTTTGCTTTTCTTGCTTTTATTTCGACTTGGAATCAATTTGTATCACTTGGAGACCTTAAGGTGTGTGTTTGGAAGATGAAAATGGCTGAAATGAGGGTCTGGTCATTGCTTAAGGGTGAAGGGGTTGAGGTGTTAGCTTGAGATGTTAGCTTAAGCTTAATAAGAAAGCATGAGGTGGCAAGTGAATAGCAAATCTGATTTTCTCCCTTATCTTGCAGCCCTAATCTTGTGTGTCTCACCTATTTTTATTTGGTTGCAACCTATCTTAATCACCATTCATTCCCATAGGTAATTCCTATGTCCGTTCATTCGATCTCCAAGCCGATTCGCATCCGATTCTTAAAGAATTATCTAGTTTGCATTTCTAAAATCATATGCACATATGGGCCTTGTAATATGACACTTAAATCACATTATATCATGTCCAATACCCAAGTATGCTAATTTACAAATATATACTTTTGAAATAACTTGATCAAATTAAATTAAACCGTATAAGCTTACTAGTAACACTTTTAACACTTCCAAAATTATAACCTATATATCCCATCTATATCTAATATTGATCCACCTCATTTTTTTCTTATTTCAATATAAAACCAACTACTTACATTAGGAAATTCAATAACTAATACCGTGCAAGAGTTTCAGAATTAAGTTTAATTTCAAGAATGTCGTATAAAATAAAATAAATTATACAATGTCAATAGAAATGCAAATAGCATATAAAATTAACATGTAATGCATGAATCATATTTGGCCATGTGAGTAGTAAGAGGCTCGGGTATCACATCCTCCCGTCCTTATAAAAATTTCATCCCCGAAATTTCACTTACCAAAAAAGTTCCGGATACTTAGTTCTTATTTCATCCTCCTTTCCCAAGTGGCCTCTTCTATCAATTGGTTTCTCCATAACACTTTAACCAATGGAATCTATTTATTTCTCAGCTGCTTCACTTTTAGGGCCTCTAATACTTGTGTTAAATGTGCGGCATGCTCTTCTTAGTTCTGGAGTAAACTAGAATGTCATCTATGAACACAATAACAAATTTATCCAGAAATTCTTTAAACACTCTGTTCATCAGATCCATGAATGCTGCTGAAGCGTTAGTCAATCCAAATGGCATCACCAAAAATTCATAGTGCCCATATCTTGTACTAAATGCCGTCTTGGGGATATCCTCTTCATTTATTTTCAATTGATGGTACCTAGAGCGTAAGTCAATCTTTGAAAATATTGCGGCACCCTGAAGCTGGTCAAATAAATCATCGATTGTGGGTAACGGATACTTATTCTTAATTGTGACCCTATTCAACTCTCGATAATCGATGCACAGTCTCATGGTGCCATCTTTCTTACGTACAAACAGAACTGGTGCTCCCCAAGGTGAAAAGCTCGGTCTGATGAATACTTGTCCAACAAGTCCTGTAATTGTACTTTCAATTCTTTCAACTCCAAGGGAGCCATTCTGTAAGGAGTTTCAGAAATTGGAGGCGTTCCTGGTTGTATGTCAATAACAAACTCTATTTAACGATCTGGTGGCAGTCCCGGAAGATCATCTGGAAATACTTCAGTATATTCTCGTACCACTGGTATTTCACTCAGAGTTGGTGGGTGTTGTTCCTCAATGTTCATGACACTCACCAAGTACCCTCCACAACTATCATCGAGTAATCGTTGTGCCTTCACTGTTGAAATCATAGGGAATCTAAAATTCTTCACAATGCTGGCAAATGTGAAAGACTCTTCCAAAAAAGTTGAAATGTCACCGTCTTTTCCTTACAGTTGATAGTAGCCCCATACAAAATCTATAAAATAATATTATCATCATCTTCAATCTACAATCTACGGCACCCACATTTAAAAAATCTTTCCATTCCAAGCACAACCACATCCATCTCAGCGTATATAATAGTCTCCTCTCCCAAGTGATTGAATCTTAATGAGGAGTATTTTTCTCAAATGTTAAAATATAGAATTTGGATGTCCAAATTTATTAATTCTAAGAAGACTTGTAATAGTTCGTGGAAATTTTGCTGGCAACCAAATTTTCAAATGTTGAGTATCACGAGAATGGTAAGTCATCCATTCTGCAATTCGATTCCCTTCAAATATATGGATAGTTGGGTGGATATCTATATTTTCAATTAACAAAATTTAGAAATAAATCGTTGAATCCTCCAATGACCATAATCGTTGTGCCACAAAATCTATAAAATAATTTAATCATCATCTTCAATCTACAATCTACGGCAGCCACATTAAAAAATCTTTCCATTCCAAGCACAACCACATCCATCTCAGCGTATATAATAGTCTCCTCTCCCAAGTGATTGAAATCTTAATGATGAGTATTTTTCTCAATTGTTAAAATATAGAATTTGGATGTCCAAATTTATTAATTCTAGCAAGTCTTGTAATAGTTCGTTGGAAATTTTGCTAGAAGCCAAATTCCAAATGTTGAGTATCACGAGAATGGTTAGTCATCCATTCTGCAATTCGATTCCCTTCTTCAAATATATGGGATAGTTGGGTGGATAATTATTTTCAATTAACAAAATTTAGAAATAAATTATTGAATCCTCCAATGACCATAATCGTTGTGTCACAAAATCTATAAAATAATTTTATCATCATCTTCAATCTACAATCTACGGCAGCCACATTAAAAAAATCTTTCCATTCCAAGCACAACCACATCCATCTCAGCGTATATAATAGTCTCTCCTCTCCCAAGTGATTGAAATCTTAATGAGGCATATTTTTCTCAAAAGTTAAAATATAGAATTTGGATGTCCAAATTTATTAATTCTAAGAAGACTTGTAATAGTTCGTGGAAATTTTGCTGGCAGCCAAATTCACAGATTTTGAGTATCACGAGAATGGTAAGTCATCCATTCTGCAATTCGATTCCCTTTTAAATAATGGATAGGATATGGGTATCTATATTTTCAATTAACAAAATTTAGAAATAAATCGTTGAATCCTCCAATGACCATAATCGTTGTGACACAAAATCTATAAAATAATATTATTATCATCTTCAATCTACAATCTACGGCAGCCACATTAAAAAAATCTTTCCATTCCAAGCCCCATCCACATCCTCAGCGTATATAATAGTCTCCTCTCCCAAGTGATTGAAATCTTAATTATTTTTCTCAAATGTTAAAATATATAATTTGGATGTCCAAATTTATTAATTCTAAGAAGACTTCTAATAGTTCGTGGAAATTTTGCTGTCGGCCAAATTCCCAGATGTTGAGTATCACAAGAATGGTAAGTCATCCATTCTGCAATTCGATTCCTTCTTCAAGTATATGGGATAGTTGGGTGGATATCTATATTTTCAATTAACAAAATTTAGAAATAAATCGTTGAATCCTCCAATGACCATAATCGTTGTGCCACAAAATCTATAAAATAATTTTATCATCATCTTCAATCTACAACCTACGACAGCCACATTAAAAAACTATTTCCATTCCAAGCACAACCACATCCATCTCAGCGTATATAATAGTCTCCTCTCCCAAGTGATTGAAATCTTAATGAGGAGTATTTTTCTCAAATGTTAAAATATAGAATTTGGATGTCCAAATTTATTAATTCTAAGAAGACTTGTAATAGTTCGTGGAAATTTTGCTGGCACCTAAATTCCCAGATGTTGAGCATCACGAGAATGGTAAGTCATCCATTCTGCAATTCGATTCCCTTCTTCAAATAAATGGGATAGTTGGGTGGATATCTATATTTTCAATTAACAATTTAGAAATAAATCGTTGAATTCTTCAATGACCATAATTGTTGTGCCACAAAATCTATAAAATAATTTTATCATCATCTTCAATATACAATCTACGGCAATATCTATATTTTCAATTAACCAAATTTAGAAATAAATCGTTGAACCTCCTCAATGAGCATAATCATTGTGCCACAAAATCTATAAAATAATTTTATCATCATCTTCAATCTACAATCTACGACAGCCACATTAAAAAAATATTTTTCCATTCCAAGCCAACCACACATCCATCTCAGCGTATATAATAGTCTCCTCTCCCAAGAGATTGAAATCTTAATGAGGAGTATTTTTTTTCTCAAATGTTAAAATATAGAATTTGGATGTCCAAATTTATTAATTCTAGCAAGTCTTGTCATAGTTTGTGGAAATTTTGCTGGCAGCCAAATTCCCAGATGTTGAGTATTACGATAATGGTAAGTCATCCATTCTGCAATTCGATTCCCTTCTAAAAATATATGGGATAGTTGGGTGGATATCTATATTTTCAATTAACAAAATTTAGAAATAAATCGTTGAATCCTCCAATGACCATAATCGTTGCGCCACAAAATCTATAAAATAATTTTATCATCATCTTCAATCTACAATCTACGGCAGCCACATTAAAAAAATCTTTCCATTCCAAGCACAACCACATCCATCTCAGCGTATATAATAGTCTCCTCTCCAAGTGATTGAAATCTTAATGATGAGTATTTTTCTCAAATGTTAAAATATAGAATTTGGATGTCCAAATTTATTAATTCTAAGAAGACTTGTAATAGTTCGTGGAAATTTTGCTGGCAGCCAAATTCACAGATTTTGAGTATCACGAGAATGGTAAGTCATCCATTCTGCAATTCGATTCCTTCTTAAAATATATGGGATAGTTGGGTGGATATCTATATTTTCAATTAACAAAATTTAGAAATAAATCGTTGAATCCTCCAATGACCATAATCGTTGAGCCACAAAATCTATAAAATAATATTATTATCATCTTCAATCTACAATCTACGGCAGCCACATTAAAAAAATCTTTCCATTCCAAGCACAACCACATCCATCTCAGCGTATATAATAGTCTCCTCTCCCAAGTGATTGAAATCTTAATGAGGAGTATTTTTCTCAAATGTTAAAATATAATAATTTGGATGTCCAAATTTATTAATTCTAAGAAGACTTCTAATAGTTCGTGGAAATTTTGCTGCCGGCCAAATTCCCAGATGTTGAGTATCACGAGAATGGTAAGTCATCCATTCTGCAATTCGATTCCCTACTTCAAGTATATGGGATAGTTGGGTGGATATCTATATTTTCAATTACAAAATTTAGAAATAAATCGTTGAATCCTCCAATGACCATAATCGTTGTGCCACAAAATCTATAAAATAATTTAATCATCATCTTCAATCTACAACCTACGACAGCCACATTAAAAAACTATTTCCATTCCAAGCACAACCACATCCATCTCAGCGTATATAATAGTCTCCTCTCTCAAGTGATTGAAATCTTAATGAGGAGTATTTTTCTCAAATGTTAAAATATTGAATTTGGATGTCCAAATTTATTAATTCTAAGAAGACTTGTAATAGTTCGTGGAAATTTTGCTGGCACCCAATTCCCAGATGTTGAGCATCACGAGAATGGTAAGTCATCCATTCTGCAATTCGATTCCCTTCTTCAAATATATGGATAGTTGGGTGGATATCTATATTTTCAATTAACAAAATTTAGAAATAAATCGTTGAATCCTCCAATGACCATAATTGTTGTGCCACAAAATCTATAAAATAATTTTATCATCATCTCAATCTACAATCTACGGCAATATCTATATTTTCAATTAACAATTTAGAAATAAATCGTTGAATCCTCCAATGACCATAATCGTTGTGCCATAAAATCTATAAATTTTTATCATCATCTTCAATCTACAATCTACGGCAGCCACATTAAAAAAATCTTTCCATTCTAAGTAGAACCACATCCATCTCAGCGTATATAATAGTCTCCTCTCCAAGTGATTGAAATCTTAATGAGGAGTATTTT
>JAGSPU010000775.1:0-20088 GCA_019321725.1 Paulownia fortunei
TGAATTGATATATTTTGGAAAGAAGAACATAGGTGATAATTAGGTGAGTCATTCCCCTAGAATATCTTGTTCATAAGGTGTTTGTTATATTATTTCTATAAACTCTATTCTTGTTTATGCATTTTTATCTTACTTTACTTTGTTTTCCAATCATCATTCGATCTTCTAGATAAAATTAAGACAATTTGAACTACGATATTTAATGCAATTTTTGATTACAATCCCTGTGGATACTCAACTCAACTCACCGTTGTATTAAAACTTGATACCGTTCACTTACGGTTAGCAAAATATTTCACGAACAAGTTTTTGGCGCCGTTGCCGGGGATTGTTTTATCATAATTGGATTAATATTGTGATGACTTATTCTTCATTTTAGTTTAGATTGTTTTTATTTTCTTCTCGTATTTTTGATGTGGTCTTGCCTTGAATTGGGTTATATGTATTTGTATGCATAAGGCTAGGAGTCTTGAGAAAATGGCTACTAACAGCTATCATTGGCCTTTCGAGAGGTCTTCATTTGAAAAGATTGCTGGTGTTCTTGAGGTAGATCCATTTACACAATTAGCTGCACAAATTTATTTTCTTTCTAATCAATTTGTAGCTTGGACTTCTAATGGAGCTTCTCAACAAATGGATTCCATGGCATCCACTAGCACTTCATTTATGGAAACCAAAGGTGAGAAAAAGGCATCATTGGAGGAGTTGCTATGCACTTTCATTGGCGAAACAAGAGCTCAATTGAATAATAATAAAGCAAAGATAGACAACATTGAGACTCAATTATGGCAGCTAACTTCAAGTTTAGGAGCTTAAATGAATTCAATAGAAAATCAACTTGGACAACTTGCTACTGAAATAAATGCTAAAAGATATAAAAAAAACTTTTCAAGAGAGATGGAAATCAATCCAAGGGAGCATTGTAAAGCTATCCAACAACAAAAAATTGAGGAATGTGAAACTATTAAAAAGTGCAATGTCATCTTGCAAGAGAAGCCACCTCAAGTGCTAACCAATTCAGGGAGTTTCGTTATCCCTTATTCAGTTGGAAACTCTACTTGTGAAATAGCATTATGTGATCTAGACGCAAGCACTAATTCAGTTTCATTGCTTAATTTCAGAAAGCATGCACTAGATGAAACAAGGCCTACTAGGGTGACTCAAGATATGCTTGGGAATGGTGACCAATTCTTGTGCTCTATAAATTTTTTCTTTTTTAATATGGAAAAAGATAGGTACATCTTCACCATGTTTGGAAGACCATTCACATTAATAGGGGATATACTTGTTGATGTCCAAAAGGCCCTTAATGCTACTCAGGATCATCCTCGTCTTGCCTATCCGGAAGGATTATCTATACTCTTAGAACACACAAAGATGTGGCATGATAAACACTTATTTTTAGATTCGGGATGAGTAAAGAAGATAGTCTAGCTAAAGACTATAAACCAAGCACTTCTTGGGAGGCAACTCAAGTCTTTTTTTTCATTTGCTTTTTAATAGTTACTTAGTTAGTTTTTGAAATATGTTCGCTTTTAAGATTTAGGTATGTTTAGCTTTTGTATTTCTTTGTTATGTTTATGTTCTCACTTTCGTTGCTTTTGCCAATAAGCTTTGATGCTTTATTTTCTTGTGTAGGTGGATGTCGACTTGGTGATATACGTAGATCTCCCATGAACTCCAAGTGCACCATCTATTGGAAAGGGGAGTTTCTTATTTCCACCTCTTATGTGCTATAATTCTTTAAACATTGAGGAGAATGTTAATTATAAAAGTTGGGGGTGGGATTTGTATTTTGTGTGTTTGAGCTTTATATGAAAAATTGAGCCAAATTTTTCAAATTGAATTACCTATGTTGAATGATGAGAGTCGAAGAGCAAGCATGCTTTGTTGACAAACTTAGTTAAGTTCATATTTTGTGATTGAATGAAAAACTTAATTACCGATTACCTATGATGATACCTAATTGATATTGTATAAAGTGTAGAGGAAAGAAAAAGTGCTAGTCTTGTGACATGGTTATTCATGCGTGTATTTAATCCTTGTCATAAATGATGAATTTTTATTGGGCACGTTGTGTCGAAATCTTGTGAATTACGTGCTACTTAGTGTTGGATTTTACTTCCAATGAGTTGTATTGATCATTTTACGGTGTTCTAGAACTTGCTTGATTACTCTTTGAGGTGAAATTGTAGATAACTACAAACTTGAAAATGATTTAGGCCATCTTTGACTCGTTTGTGCCTTTCAAGCCTACCATGATCACACTTTTATTCACTAGTTATCCCTTTGAGCTGCTTTTTAAAGAATGGTATGTGCAAGGCATATGAATAACCACCATTCGACTTTATTTCTTGAAAGCTCACTATACCGACCCTTTATAGCCCGAAAAACCAATGATTATCCCTAAGACAGCTTAAAGTATGACATTTTGTACACAATCTTATCAAGGGATCATATGGAGATATATTGAGGGCATGAATGAATGTATTTAGGGTTATGTGCATGAAAATTGTGCAAGAAATACATCACAACTCATGTCGATAAAAAGAAACAAGTTTGGGGGTTGTGAAAGTAAAAGAACAAGAAATGAAGCTTTGGAATTCATGAAAAAAAAATATGAAAAAGAAAATATAAAAAAAATGGGAAAAAGAAAAGAAGGGAGGAGAGTGCAATGCTTTATGCTCTCTTATGTTGTTTATCCCTACCTTTATTTGTTAGTCAATACCTAGGCCATACGTTACAAGTTTATTGAAGTCCTTTTGATTCAAGTTTGCAATTATCTATATTAGTGGAGAATGTGTATGAAAAGCAAGCATATGGAACACCTAGAACTCCTTGCTTGTATCATGAGAATCATTAGTTGTAAAATTCATACCTAAAATGCATGCATGAAACTTGAGTTTGACACTTCACACACACACGTTTTGAATTCATGACTAGATTAATGAAGCACAAGTTTTGTAGTGTCATTTAACTAGCCTTGGGACTAATCTTTGGATTCATGTGCAATAAGAATTGATGAGGCATTTGAATTGGTTGATCAAGTTTTGTAATTTAATATCAAATTATGAGCCTATGATTGTTTGATTTTAAGTTTTACTCGAGGACGAGTAAAAGGTAAAGTTTGGGGGTATTTGATAAGTTGGTTTCATACCAATAATTTATACATCTTTTGATTATCATTTAGTTTGTTTTCAAGTATTTTTGTTACTTTTTATGTATTTAGTTTGAAATCTTGTAGGTAATGACAATAAGAGAAGAAAATGGAAACATATCTAAAACTTGGTTGAAATGTGAAGAATTCGAGTTGTGGTGCTACTGATGGCAGTTTTTATATTTAAATCATATTTCTTGGACCTAATTTCATATCACATTGATTATTAATCCATTAGAAAGACAAGAGATATATCTACAACTTCTATGTTTATCATAAAATCCAATTCAGTCAATTTCAATGAAAAAAACTGCATTTAAGAGTCAGCACTGGGCTGCAAGTTTCTCGTACAACACATCATAGTATTTCAGGAATAACTTGGGTCACAAATGTCCTATTCAATTGATTTAAGTGCCAATGGAATAAAAATACATAGATATACAATTCATTAGAAGACATCAAAATCTAATTCAGCCTATAAAGAGGTCCAAAAGTAGTTTTAGTGGGCTGTACAGTTTCAAAATGGTGAAATTGAGCTGCCAGGACAGAATGCCCGATGCCTAGGCGCCAAAACAGAGCACCTAGGCGCCATCCAAAGCTTCCAAGATAGAATGTACAGCACCTAGGCACTGTTATTCCATGCCTAGGTGCTTCCCTTCCAACAAAAAAGATACTGATTCAATTTTTTGGCGACAAGTGGCAATGGATGATAAATTTTGGCATTTTTATAAGATATACACATGAGATACACCTATAAATCATTAGTCATGTGATGCTCTAGTGGATACACTACATTGGTGGAGGGAAGAAGGAGAAAAATCCAAGAAAAAGAGAAGAATTTTAGGTTTCTTATGAAAAGCCAAGAAAAGTGGGAGGATTTTTAGGTTTCTTTTGAAGAAAAGACAAGAAAAGTAGAAGGATTTCAGGATTTCTTTTGGAAGACTCTTAGAGAGAGAATCATTGGGGAGAAGCTTAAAAGGGCAAGATCAACATCAACCAAAGGAGAAGAGGATTGGTTCTTAGAACCAAAGAAGGTCATTGGGTGCTTGGAGACAAGACCTATTCCATTTTCTGCAATTGAAGACAAGGAGTTATTCTTGGAGACAATGAGAGGTTTAACCATTCCTTCCATTTAACAAATTGGTGAACAATTTTCATGTTCTTTTTTATTTATTTCTTGAAGTTGTATTCATCCATGGTGAACTAAACATTTATTTCCAGAGGATGATGTAACCTTATTTGATCCTATGTTTTGAATTCCAAATAATATTAGTTCAAGTTTTTCATCTTGTTTGTGTTATCTTGTTTAGTATTTCATCTTGATTAATTGATCACTAATTGAGATTGTTTGATGTATGAGATTCGACACTCGAGAGAGGGAATTTTATACATGATCATAGGGATAACACAACCTATGAATCTTAGAGTTGAGAAGCTTATGAAACCTTTGAAGTTTTGAAGAAGAATTCATTGAACTTTTGTAGAGTTTTATTCTTGAATTTTTATAGAGATATCGAAATTCATGTTATAACTCATAGTCAATTCGGCACTTGAGAGAGGGAATTGATGAGCTTAGAAATTCTTAACTTACATGTGTTGTTGACTTGAATTGATATGTTTTGGAAGGAAGAACATAGGTGATAATTAGGTGAGTCATTCCTCTAGAATATCTTGTTCATAAGGTGTTTGTTATATTGTTTCTATAAACTCCATTCTTGTCTATGCATTTTTATCTTACTTTACTTTGTTTTTCAATCATCATTCGATCTTCTAGATAAAATTAGGACTATTTGAACTATGATACTTAATGCAATTTTTGATTACAATCCCTGTGGATACTCAACTCAACTCATCGTTGTATTAAAACTTGACATCGTTCACTTGCAGTTAGCAAAATATTTCACGAACAACTATAATAAGTGGTGGGCTGTATCTTTTCACAAATATAGTACCATACCTTCCCTAGCGACTGAGTTTAGATGTTGGAAGTTTGTTGGAGTCCCTGTGGTTGTTCGCTGATTTTGACCATTCGGTGTTGGGCTCACAAAGGGTTTGAATTATATAATCAAGGTCTGATGGACTGACCAAGAATTTCCTCATTTTCTCTCTGTTGATGTCAGGGAGACAGTAATAAGGATACCATCTTACCCCGAACAGACTTGGTGGTGGTCATGCTCTCCCGCATTAGCATAATATTCCCAAACAACTTCAATCACCTTCGGTTCAGGTTATGCCATGAGGTATACCCATTGCTTAGTTTTGATCATGGTGGAAAGGTCCCCATCATCCCTATAATTGGGACAAAGGCCTCTTTCTGGGATTAGATTTTTCTCACAGAGCTTGCGGTATCTCTTCTCTGCCTCGCCACTCACAAAGCCCATTTTGTTGAATAAAGCAGCAACCTGGGCCTTGCCTTTTCCTGTTGATTTATTTGGGGCCATATCTGCAAAATGCATGTAAGGAGAATAAATGCAAAAAATGAAAGTAGCCTATAAGCATTTCATGTAATGTTACCTCATTTCCCCTTGCAAAGCTAGGTTGACATGAAAATGGAGTGTTTGAATTCATTTACCAACCATGTCATGTAATATGTAAGGAAAATTAGTATTTTTGATGAAAATTTTGATTATGAATTCAATATGGATGATGAAACATTAAAGCTCAAGTAGTATACCATCAAAATTTTAACTTAATTGGCAATGTTCATGAGAAACAAATGAATTAAGCTCAAAAGTACAATACACATCAAGTGTTTACAAAACGTTCTTAACTAAATTTTCAAGAGAATATGAACTTTGAGACAGTGTATCAACCCCCAAGCATCAATTCACCAACCAACAACAGCATCAAGCTCAAGAGATTGAAGACTTACCGCAAATTTGGCAAGAATTGGTTGAAATTTGAATATGAGTGAAAAATTCCCATAATTGACTTTTCTAGGTTGAATCCTAAAAAATCCACCAATTGATTTGATTAGAAGTGAGTTAATATGATTAAATACGATATGATGCACCTTCTAATCGATTTAGAATGCAATAATTTAGTAGAAATTGGGGAATGGTTGTTTGGAGTTTGAGAGAAAGGGGATTTTATTTAGATGAGTTTTGAAGAATTTAGTATTTCAATTGGATTTCAAGCTCTGTTATACCCGCATGCCGCGACATGCTCTCTCTCTCTCTCTCTCTCTCTTTTAAAGATCAAATTTTTAGCTTTTAGTCCTGCAAAATTTAGTAAAATCAATGAACAATTATCATGATATGAAACAACAGCATAAAATAACAAGAAATAAAATAACACACACAAAAACAAGAAAAGAGAGCTTGGGTTGCCTCCCAAGAAGCGCTTTATTTAAAGTCTTTAGTTAGATCAAAACTATTTAATCTTAGGTTGCTTCTCCAAGTGGAAGATGAGCCATATTCCAAATTTTATTTCTGTAATAATGTTTCAACCTTTGTCCATTAACACGAAATAATGAGTCATTCTTACCTTTGAGCTCAATCGCCGCCCCAAATAGAAATGACTTGTTGACAATGAAGGGACCGGACCATTTTAATTTTCTCAAAAAAAATTTTAATCTAGAATTGAAAAGAAACACAGTTGTTCGGGTTGAAATTTCCTTCTCAAGATCATTTTGTCATGCCATTATTTTGTTCTTTTTTTATAGATTTTAGCATTTTCATAGGCATCAAGCTTAAATTCCTCCATTTCATTAAGTTGAAACAATCTTTTTTCTCCAATTGTCCTTGTATCAAAATTTAATTATTGCACTGCCCAATATGCTCTATGTTCTAGCTCAATGGGGAGGTGACATGCTTTTCTAAAAACTAATCGATCAGGAGACATACCTATAGGAGTTTTATATGCTGTGCGGTATGCCCACAATGCATCATAAAGCTTATGTGCCCAAGCTTTTTGATTAATGCTTACTGTTTTCCCAAGGATTTGCTTCACTTCCCTCTTTGAGATTTTGGCTTATCTATTTAATTGAGGATGGTATCCAAGAGCTACCTTGTTCTTACACCATACTTAGCCAAAAGGTTATTAAACATTTTATTGCAAAAATGAGAACCTTCATCACTTACAATTGTCTAGATGTGCTAAAATGAGTGAAAATATGTAAATACAAGAATTTAAGCACTACATTAGCATCATTAGTAGGTGTGACAATTGCTTCTATCTACTTGGAGACATAATCCACAACAAGAAAAATGTATGATCGACCATTTGATGGAGAAAATGGTCCCATGACGTCAATCCCTCAAACATCAAAGAGTTCAACTTTTATTATGTTTATCAAAAGGAAGCTTATGGAGTCTAGTAGTTATTCCAATCCTTTGACATCGATCACGTGTCTGCACAAAAGCATAACAATCTTTAAATAAAGTTGGCCAATAAAAATTGGATTGCAATACCTTAGAAGCTGTCCTTGTAGGTCCAAAATGACCACCACATAAGGATGAATGACAATGCTTTAGAATTTCATTTGTTTTCGTCCATTGGAAAGCATCTCTGAATCATAGAAACTGAATAACTTTTGAAGAGTAAGAAATCATCCCATAGATATAATTTCACATCATGCAAGTATTGCATTTATCCTTCTTCAACTCCACCTCTCTTAATTCAAGAAAGAGCAAGTATTGCATTAAATCCTCATTATCAATATCATGGTCATTACCTTGCATTATGGAATGAACAATGCATCGCTCTAAAGGTTCGATAGGAATTTATTTGAGAAAATGATCATGTAAGTAAGATTTTAGCATTTCAATTCTATTGCAAGTATGTGATTCCTCTTGAAACTTCAATGCACGATAAATGTTAAACATCACTTCATCCTCATTAACTCTTAGAGTTAATTCACCGCGTTACACATCATATTTATGTAGAAAATATGACTTTATCCACTTTTACCAATACATCTTCAACAACTCTTGTTGGAAGGTGATAGTGGATGGGTTAACCTCTCCAATTCATAATTTTCTAAAAACAAAAAGTGGCATCAAATCAATAATTACTTAAAGATCACATAATGCTTTATCAAAGAAAGATCCACCTATGGTACAAGGACTAATAAAACTTCTTGGATCCTTCAATTTTGGAGAAAGATTTTTTATAGAATGGCACTACACTCCTCTGTGAGATTCACAGTTTCAAATTCCACCAATCATCTTTTTCTTGACATCACATCTTTTATGAACTTGGTGTAGTTGGGTATTTGCTCAAGAGCATCTGCAAAAGGAATGTTGATATAAATTTTCTTGAAGATTTCCAAAAAATCTCAGATTGTGAATCAATACTTTTCTTTTGAAATTTTTGTGGAACAGGAATGAGAACAATAAATTTAGAAGAAGTTTCAAAGTTAGGAGTAAATTTTAGCTTCTTATCCCTGTTTGTTCTTTTGATTGCCTTTCTTCTTCCTTAGGTTGTTCCTCTATAGGACTTTGACTAGAAGTGCTTGCTATTGGCTCATCAATGTTTGAATTTTTCATTTCTGACCCCTTAATTCAAGTTGTACTTCAAAGTTGGATAGCTTTGGAATGCTCCATTAGATTGATTTCTGTATCACTTGGAAAATATCCTTTATGTTTTTTAACATTAATTTCAGTATCAAGCTATCCAATTTGAGTTTTCATTGATTACATTTGAGCTCCTAAACTTGAAGCTAGCTGCTCTAATTGAGTCTCAATGTTGTCTATCTTTACTTCATCCTTATTCAATCGAGCTCTTGTCTCGCCAATAAAAGTGATTGGCAAATCCTCCAATGATGTCTTTTTCTCACCTACTTGAGGGTTAGGATTTGGTGGATTGTTGTAACCTGATGGGGGTTGAAGCACATTTTGATTGTTGGTATAGGAAAAATTCTCATGATTTCTAAGCCCCAGATGGTAGTGAGTGGGTAATTAGTTTCCCCTAAAACTAAAATTACAGTTATTGACAAAGTTTACCTACTTATTAACTTTGGTTTTCATCAATGAAATGCTAGTGGATGCCATTGAATCCATTCCTTGAGAAGCTCCATTAGAAGTCCAAGCATGCAAACTGGTTAGAAAGAGCAGAAATTTATGCAGCTAATTGTGTTAATGAATCTACCTCAAGAACATCGACAACCTTTTTATTAGAAGACCACTTAGAAGGCCATTGATAGCTATTAGTAGACATCTTCTAAAGAAAAATATGGGCTTCGTTTACGGTCTTAGATATTAAAGTCCCACCTGCGGCAGCATCTATTATGGTTTGAGTTTATCCGTTCAAACCATAGTAGAAGTATTGTACCTGCTGCCAATTCTCATAACCATGTTGAGGACACCTATTAGAAAATCCTTAAACCTCTTCCAAGCTGCATATAGTGGCTCAAAATGTTGTTGGCATAATTGAGCTATCTCACTTTTAAGTTGAAGTGTTTTACTTGGTGGAAAGTACTTAGCAAGTAATTTTTATGTCAAGTCATTCCAACTCGGTGTGCTACTTGGTGCAAAAGATTATAACCATAGCCTAGCTTTGTTCCGAAGTGGGAATGGAAATAAGAAAGCCTAATGGCATCGTCGAGCACTCTATTCATTTTTATGGTGTCACAAATCTCCAAAAATATGGCTAAGTGTGCATTAAGATCTTCGAACACACTTGTTCCAAATTGATTCTATTGCACCATACTAATTAGGGCCAGTTTAAGCTCAAAATTATTGGCAATGATTGGTTTTCGAGCTATCCTAGAGTAATTTTGTTTCATGGTTGGATGAAAATAGTCTCGGATAGCTCACTGTGGTTGTGGTTATTACAATGAAAGATTAACGTTCACATTGGCATTGTTGATGTTATCTGCTATGGTTTGATTGTTAAATCTTTTTGCTGCTCTAATAGCTCGAAGAGTCCATTTGATTTCTGGATCAAAATAACCAAAGTCAAGACTCCTACCATTATGCATACAAATATGTATAACCTAATGTAAGGTAAGACAACATTCAAATATGGGAAGAAAGTAAAAACAATCTAAACTAAAATCAAGACTAAGTCATAACAATATTAACATAATTATGATAAAACAATCCCTGACAACGATGCCAAAAACTTATTCGTGAATATTATGCAAACTACAAGTGCACTGTGTCAAGTTTTAATACATTGGTGAGTTGAGTATTGTAACCACAAGGATTGTAATAAAAAATTACATCAAGTACCATAGTTCAAATAATCCAATTTTTATATAGAAAATCAAGTGATGATTGGTAAACAAAATACAGTAAGATAAAAAATACAACGTAAGAGTGGAGTTCTTAAAAGCAATACAACAAATACCTTATGAGCAATAAATTCTAGAGGAATGACTCACCTAATTATCACTTATGTTCTTCATTCCAAAACATACCAATTCAAATCAATAATACATGTAAGATAAGAATTTCTAAACTCATCAATTCCCTCTCTCGAGTGTCGAATTGACTATGAGTTTCAACATGAATTTTAATATTTCTATAAAAATTTAAGAATAAAACTCTATAAAAATTCAATAAATTCATTTTTAAAAATTCAAAGGTTTCATAAGTTTCTTAACTCTATGATTCCTAGGTTGTGATATCTTTGTGATCATGTATAATCTTTCCTCTCTCAAGTATCGAATCTCATATATCAAACAATCTCAATTAATGGCCAAATAATCAAGATGCAATACTAAGCAAGATAATACTAACAAGGTAAACAACTTGAACTAATATTGTTTGGAACTCAAAACATAGAATCAAATAAGGTTACATCATCATCTAGAAAGAAACATTTAATTCATCATGGATGAATAGAACTTCAAGATATATATAAGAAATAACATGGAAATTATTCATCAATTTGTGAAGTGAGAGGAATGGTTGAAGCTCTCCTTATCTCCACGAATAGCTTCCTTGGTTGATGTAAATATTCTCTTCAATTTCTCAAGATGATTACTCCATTTTCTTCTCCCAAGAGTTTTCCAAAAAAAAAAAACTCCAAAATTTTTCTCCCCTCTTTCTTGGTTGTTCTCATTTTTTATCTCCAAACACCCAAAAACTCTCATATTTCTTAGCTTGTTGTAGCCAACCCATTTCTTAGACATATTGTGTCATCTTTTAGCAATCATTTTCCTTTTTTAGCCTTTTTTCTCTTTATTTTATGACACATTTTAGCCCTTAAAATATGGTTCAAGTATCTCCCATCATATCTCTTTTATTTCCTTAAAATTAGGTGATAAGAAAAAGTAGACCGCGTGCAGGAAATGTGACCATGCTGGGGCATGCTCAGATCATATCGTGGCATGCTTAGACCATGCTAGGACATGCATTTTTGGGCTGAGGCATGCTCAGGGAATGCTAGCTACTGGACTGACATGCTGCGACATGCACATTTGTGCTTGTTTTCTTTATTTTTGGGCCATACCGCAGAATGGTATGACTGTGCCACGCCATGCCTTCTTCTTTTTTATATTTTTGACTTGTTTTGTCCATCATTTCCTTCTTAACTTGTATTTTGGAGAGTTGTTCTGTAGTACATCAAAACATGCATAAAAACTAGATAAGTTGCTTGAGATCAATTAAATAACTTGTCTAGTGCTTGATTTGTTGGTATAAAACCAACTTATCAATTATTAATTCTTTTGAAGGTTCTATTAGATCTAATCTTGCTAATAGTAATAAAAAAAATTACCTTAGTCAAGAACATGATCTAAATGCTAGGATTGTTGGTTTAACAAAAAAAGTTGAGGCCATGGAACTTAAAAAAGTAAAGAAAATCAAATTTGTGCAAGATGAAGAAGTTTGTAGCATTTGTAAACTTGTGGGACACTACATCAAAGAATGCCCAAACATTCCAGCACAAATAAATGTCATGAACACATTTAAAAAGCCTTTTCACTCTCCATATTATGAAACTTACAATCTACAATGGAGAAATCATCCCAATTTTAGTTGACGAGATGAGAACCATGCCCAACCGCTACATTCACAAAAGCTACCAAACTTTCCTTCTTATCCAGCTCCATATACAAAATCTCCGGAGGAAATTTTATAAGAATTTATGCATGCACAAAAAAAATCAATAACCAGACTTCACAAACTATCAGTGAGATCAAAATCATATTTGAACATCGACAACCTCTTTGTGTACTCATAAAAAAGGTAAATTTCCTGCTCAACCTCAACCTAATCCTTCCACTCAGTGTCATGTTTTTTCTTCAGGTGAAAATTCAATCAAGGAGGCTAATTTGATCACAACACTTCAAAACAGAAAAGTTGTTGACAAGATAATTCATCCTAAGGATAATCCAAAGTCGGTAACCACTCCTAAACCTCTCTGTCATACTTATGTAACACCTCCACCTTTTCCAATTAGGTTAGCAAATTCTAAGAAAAATGAGCAAGAAAAGGAGATCCTTGAGATTTTTTAAAAAGTGGAGGTAAACATCCCTCTTCTTGATGCGATCAAACAAGTGCCTCGATATGCTAAGTTCCTCAAAGAGCTATGCATTAACAAATGGAAGTTGAAAGGGGATGAAAAAGTAAATGCGGGGGAGAATATTTTAGCAGTTCCTTATAGAAAACTCCATCCAAAATATAAGGATTCGGGTACTTTTACCATCCTTTGTATCATTGGGGTTGTGGAAGATATTTATGTATAGGTGAATGAATTAGTTTTCCCTACTAATTTTTATGTTCTTGAGATGGAGGATAACATATACCCTAATCCTACACGCATTGTTTTGGGAAGGCCATTCATGAAGACAACCCAAGCTAAGATTGATATTCATGATGGCACTCTTACTATGGAGTTTGATGGCAAGGTTATAAAATATAATATTTTTGAAGCTATGAGATATCCTACTGATGTGAATGTTGTTTCTGCAGTTGATATTATTGATCCCAAGCCACAACAAATGCTTGACTAGCAAGGATGGAGTGGAGGTTACTTTACAAAAACATCTCCTTATGGAAGATTTGAAAGAAAAGAAGTTGGATGTGCAAATGTTGAGGGATACGGAAAATGATGTAATGGGGCTGGATTCGTTACCAAAAAAAACAAGGTATGATGTCTCTTTTATTGAATTGCTAATATCCAATGAGAGGCTTCTGCCTTTTATTGTGAGGATACCTACAATAGAGCTTAAACAAATCCCAAAGTATCTTAAACATGTCTACTTGAGTGAGAAAGAAATACCACTAGTCAACATTACTAAAGATCTCACTCAAGTACAAGCGGACAAGAATCCAAACTTATGCATAAAAATAGTTCATTCAAAATTATTTTCCATCACTGGGCTCTTAGCCCACATACTATGTACCGGATAGAGCTCTCAACAATATCAATAATCACATGGCCATAAATAGATTGACACAGTCCGGGGCCATCTCCTGGGATCACCAGAGGTCTACCCCCTATCTTTCCCTGTGACCCTCCAGAAGTCTTCCCACCTGCGGCGTCGATAAGGGCACAGTCAAGTGGTTCATCCTCTCGTGACCACCAGAGGCATACCTCCTGTCAACCTCTATGATCCTCCGAGAAGTAATACTCACAGCGCCCTAAATATCATATAAATAAGCCACACATAGGTCTCGGTACACTAGTAGTGGTCAACCAAAATATTTTCTTTCTGAAAATAATGTCATGTGTGCCAAAAATCTCAAATATGAGCACGTGTTATGCATGAACATGTATATGCTAATGAATGGAATATCCAATGACACAACGGATCCTATGTCACATCATCCAAGCAACATATGCACTATAAGGTATGTATAATACTCACAATACACATATCTAGCCACAAAGACCACGTTTAATATAGATAATGCACAAAATACTATGTTCATATATTATAGTTGCAAATGAATTTTCACTTACCTTTCATCTTTGATATACTACTGAAGGTTAATAATATTCTCCTCCCTAACCTTAGATATAACGCAGCCTGTAAAAGTATAACGTATTAATTTTATTCTTAATCAATAGGTTTCTATATCAAATCTCATAAGGGATCTTAAATCTTAAATTTAATTAAGTGATAATAAAACCTTAATTTTTTTTACTTTACCCCAATCAGAACCTTTTAAATACCTTAATTTCTCGTGTTGGATTTATTCTAAAATTATTTAATTGATATGTTATAATCCTGTAACCAATCCCTCAATTTAATTAATTCCGTTATCCAATTAATACAAAATAATAAAATCAAATCCTTGTAACTAATTTCGAATTAAAGGTGTATATTAATTATTGTCTCACAAGAAGATAACTAGTTAATTTGGATCAAAAACTTTCTTTCAAATTATAAATAAATGACATAAATATATATTTTTATCCGTACAAAAATAAGAAGGGACTTACCCAAAATTTCCTCAAATTTCTACGGTTGAAATTTGTTCTTTTTTTTTCTTTTTTCTTCTTCTCTTTTTCTTTCCTTTGCTGTCGTGAATGTGTGTGTGTGGTATTTTAATATCTTAACTATTACTTAGCTATTAAGAAAACCTAATATAATATTATAACATATGTATACTTATCCTTAATATAATATAATATATTATAACCTAGTATAATATATTATAACATATGTATAATATTTTGTTTTAATATCTTAACTATTACTTAGCTATTAAGAAAACTTAATATAATATTATACATTATGTATACTTATCCTTATTATAATATAATATATTGTAACATATGTGTAATATATTATAATTATTACTATACACTATACACGTGTATACATATATGTATATAGAAACTAACATTCTAATATAATATATATATATATAATATATGCTTATCTAAACATAAGCTATACACATGTACACATATATATATATATATATTATGATATTATTTTATTATACTACACACATATACTTATATCTATATATATTTCATACATTTATATATATATATTATATTTTTATATATATAATTAATACATAATATTTTGATATTTATTTATAAACCCCCAAATTTATTTTCTAGTAAGAATGTATACCCTCTTAATTAATATGATAATGTCCTTATTTTATTTTATTATTATTATTACCATTAGTATCACTATTTTGTCCCTAATTAATTTATTTGCATAGTTTATCCTGTACCAATAAACACAACGATGCCACATTTTACTTACGTGTATCGTAATTGTATCTGATAGTTGACACCTAAATTCTCGTATCTTAGTATCAACTCAACCAATTAGGTTAAAGAATTTGGAAACCAATATCAGTGATAACTTCAAAAGTTTAATTATTAAAAATATTATATAAAATATAGTGCATTATGAAATATCAATTAAAAATGCAAATAACACATACGTAGCATGAAATGTATGAACTATATTGGCAGGTGAGTAGTGTGAGACTCGATTATTACACAATGTGGTAGGTAGATTTTGTTTTTAAATTTTTTCATGCAAGAGCACATGGTAGTCACTTTTTGATAAAAAAAAACCGCTATAAAATCTTGTAATGTGGATTTTATTGACCCACTCTTTTCATAGACACTTACATTTTTTACAAAATTATCAAAAAATTAGGATCCTTCTTAGTTAAGTAGTGGATAACAGTACTCCATGGCTATTAAAGTCAGACTTATTAGTTTATCAAACAACTGAAATCTCTGTACAAAATTTCTCTCTTTTTTCATTCTCTTTTCTTGTTCTTTTCAAAATGGATGATATTCTTCTAACTCTCAAGAAATGATTTTTTTTTCTTCCTAAACATGTAATTTTAAAAATTTATAAAACTAGGATTGAAAGATTAAGGATGCTTATGCATAAAGGTATCCCAAGGGATATATGATGGATAATTAAAGTAAAGGTAAGAGTAGCATGTGAGTTTTCATATGAGTTTTTAAACTTGCTTACTAGATACATACCTGATTTTGGTGAAAGCATATATTAAAAAAAATGGCAAAAAAATGCAAGTTTGTCATAAATGTGCTTGATGGACTTGAAATACAAAGTGTCGTTCCATAGGATTGGTTTCTAAAATTTGAGAAAATAAAATTTAATTCATTATGGATGGATTAAGTAAGGAGTTTTTAGATGACATAATATTGACTCTTGAGATGCATTAATGTGGATTAGTACAATGTGTAATTCTTGATTTATAAAATCATTTTCGGGATGAATTTGAGTGTTATAGTATTGGGAATCTGACATTAAAAGACTATATTTGCTAGTTTATAAGAAAACTGATGAGAAGCATATACTTGATGACATAATATTGACTGTTGAGATGCATTAATGTGGATTAGTACAACTTACAATTCTTGATTTATAGAATCATTTTCGGGATGAATATGAGTATTATAGTCTTGGGAATCTGACATTAAAAGACCCTATTTGCCAGTTTATAAGAAAACTGGATGATAAGCATATTCTCGACCTATTGAGGGCGTTTAAGCCATTATTGGACATAAAATTAGAGAAAGATGTGAGCCACAGTCATAACTACATGTATATTCACATGTAAGTAGCTAATTTCCAAATTTTGTGTCCTTATTTTCAATCTTTCTGACAAAAGAAAAAACATGCAATAAATGCATTCCCTGTTCACACCTTAATAAATAGCATCGTACTTACTCCATTTTTGCACAACTAAATATCTACTCTCTAAAAAAATAGAAAATAAAAAAATAAAAGTTTCATCCACTCGCAAGTTCAATTGTATTTGTGTCTTTCATAGAACTAATCGAGGAAAAAATGGTGAGTTTATAGGGGCAACCAATAACCTTGGTAGAACTTTAGTAGAAAAAAATATTCATTTAGTGTATGGGGGAGACAATCTAGGGTTAATGAGGAGTGTTGCTACTTCTGCTCATATAGGAGGATTCAAAGTTTTATGAGTTATCCCAAAACCTTTAACACTATAGAATATCACAAGTATGTCCATGGAGATGAGGTAAAAGTGATACATATTCAAGACAAAATGCCTAACATGTTGAACAATACATATGCATTCATCACTCTAATTGGTGGTTTTGGTACACTGGAGAAATTATTCCAGGTTGTCTCTTGGGCACAACTCAAAATTCATTAGAAACCTGTAGTTATTCTTAATGTTAATGGTTTCTTTGATGGTTTGCTATCTTTTGTAGATCATGCTGCAGAAAAAGATTTTATTGTACCGTCTGCGAGATGAATTCTCATTTCTGCTCCAACACTTGACTAATTGATTGATCAACTTCTATCATATGTGCCAGAACCTGATCCAGCCTTAGCTCATGATTAGTCCAATAGGGACAATGGTCAAAAATGCAAAATGAATTTGACTCTCAGCCTGTAAAATATATCCTTAATGTTTCAACTAATAGTGTATATATTGTGTTGTTTCAACTTTATTTTCCATTAAGTCATATTTCAGACAATATCTTTTAAACTTTACTTTTCTATCTATTTTTGACATTGGGGATAATATCTCGATTAGGTTGGTCATGTCTCGTGTGTTCAATATGTGTTTTTCTAGTTTTTTAAAAAAAGAGGATTTTTTTTCAATTGTGTTTTCTTTTGGATTTGTTGAAACCATGAAAAAAGGGTGGCAAAGTAAAGGGTAACTTTAGCACTCTTGAGACGTACCCCTATATATATACATTTTTTTACATAACATTACAAGTTTGTGAAGTTTTAAATAATTTTTTTTTTCTGAGTTGTCAATTTTTTGAGTAGTAACGATTAAAATTTAGCACGAATAATGTGGTTTGATTGATGATGGGTATTGTTTTGAACTTCAATGTTGTTCTTAATATACTTTTGTGATAATTATACTCATATCTTTTTGCACAAATAATTATGTTATTCGGTGATGTATGTAAGTTTGGAGAGGTTATAAATTGAAATATGGTTTGATATCTAAAGAGACACTCAAAACTGTCATGATAGAACTTACAGTTTTTGTGCAGTGATAATTGGGCTGGGTTTTTTGAGGTAAATCAGTGATTTTAGGCAATTATAAAATATGGTTACATTTCTCTACATGTTCTCTAAGTGTGGTAAAAATTTGAGAGTGATTGGATATGCTTAAGGATGTCAAAGTTAGCATACAACTAAATTGAACACCAACAAAATATGAAAATGTGAATATGTCCCATTTGATAACTTAGCATGTTTCAACCTAGACATGTTGCTATTGAGTGTTAAGAATTAGGTACATGCTATTAGAGTTATAATACTTCAATTATATGATGTTTACATGTATCTAACATGAGAAATTAAGGTATTTGAGGGACTATATTGGGTTCTAGTTTGTGAAAGTTTGATTGTTACCTAGATAGCTTGGTGTTTAAGGTCTTAGTATGAGATTTTGTGCTTTCAATTTACAAATTGGGAATGGTGCTTGATGTTGGGTAATATTACAAGCTATTTTACATCTAAGGTTAGAGAGGAACACTAAATAAGTCTAGACTAAGCCACCAACCAAGTGAAAGGTAAGTAAAAATTCATTTGCAACTACAATGCATAGACATAGTAAATGTGTGATTTATATGTAATATCATAGATCATATGTGTATAGCAGAGGGCACGCATTACTGTAATTCATGTCTATTGAGCATACAAACATGAGCATTGGCATGTGCATGTATCATATTCGAGCATTGTGATAAATCTTGCATTGCATTACATAATTCTAAGTAAGGAAAATATTTTGCTGATCACTACTAGTGCACCAAAACATGCATGAATTTGCATTATATGCATGGATCTGTAAGTGCGCGTGCATGGATTTGCATGCTTATGAGTATGCATAGATTTGCATGCTTTTATCATTATTGGCCATTGGATTATGGTGGTATGCAGAGCTCTTTTCTGATGCATAGCATAGTAGCATTGGTCAGGGGCCTAAGAAAGAAATAATTTTGAAAGAAATGTTTTAATGCATGGAATTGCATTGTGGGCATAGCATTTTGTGATGCGTGACTTGATATTGTGGATTATTTTTTGACATGCATAATCTTACTTGCTGAGCATTAACTCATATAATTTATGCATTGTAGGTAAGCATGACAATGCTTGAAGTATCTTTTACTGGCTAGGCGGTTGTTGGAGCTCTTACAAGTATCTGAGGGAGTGTGTACATGGATGACGACTTGTTGGGCTATTTTGTTGGCTTGTTATATTTTGAATCTATTGTATTATATTTTGAGACTGGTACTATATTTTAATTTTAAAACTTTACTGTAAATATGTATGTAAATATTGTGATCATCGTGGGTGTTGTGCTTTTATATAAATATTGATTCTGCTATATACAAGATATATGTGAGGAAGTATTTTAAATAGGATTATGCATGTAAAAAAATGATTTATCTTTTCTTAAAATATTATAAAAAAAAAATATCACAAGTACACATAAGTTCTATCATGTTAAATTATACTTTATATATAGTTGTTGAGTAGTAGGTGTTACAGAGTGGTATCAAATCCTGATTTGAGGTCTTGTAGTCCTGTCCATGTTCACGAACTCAGAACTTGTGGAGCACAGCCACGCCAGTAAGTTTTACATTATCATATAATGTATTACATATTTCATGAATTATATTAACCATATGTTGTCAAACTTATATAAAACCGTGCTACAAAATGGTGAGAACTCATGGTGGTGCCAGAGCGCAGATAGATGAGAACCCACCCTGGGTAATGATTGAGAACCATGATTAATTGGTTAACAGAGTTGATTAAATGATAGTCTAAACAGATTCAGCAAGTGATTCGGCAGAGGGATGATGGTGAGCAGCTGCGGGTGGAGGTAAACCAACAGCAGGCGAAGTATATATATATAGTGGGAGAATGATTTAGGAGGTTGGATCCCCTGATATTTGAGGATGTTATTGATCCTACCACTGCAGAGGACTAGTTGAGGACCCTAGAAAACTTGTTCCAGTACAATAGGGTGCCAGAAGATAAGAGGGTAATGTGTGCCACTTTCATGCTTTGTGAT
>JAGSPU010001375.1:0-21074 GCA_019321725.1 Paulownia fortunei
TAAGAAAACACAAAGTACAAAAATAATTAATATGTATTGAATATGTTATAACTAAGTTGTTTTTAATTATTTTAAAATTAAATTTATTTTATCATCTTAGATTGTATTTAGTGAAATGCAAAATTAACTTAATTTTAAAATATTGATGTGAAAATAGATAAGAACAATTTTAAAATATTTTATTTAAACAACATTCTAATTTAAAAATATAATTCTAAAGGTTTATTCGACATTTTATAAAAATTTAATTTAACTAAATTTACTATCACTATATAAAAATTTAAAAAAATAACAAAAATGCATTACTAAATTAAAATATTTTATAGGTAAAAAAAAGTTAAATTTCATAGATAGTAAGTCTGAATATTTTTTTTTTTAAAAAATGCACTTTAGTTCTTAAACATATAAAATAATCAAATAATCTAAAAACCAATATAAAAGCAATGCAAATAAAATACCGAAATAAACTTAAGATTAAAATATATTAAAATATTTAAATTACAATGAAAATTAAATACATAAATAAATACGTATATTTAATCTCTTGATGGTATTTAGTTTAAATATATAATTATTTTAATTTTAGAATAATTTAATTATTAAAAAATACAAAAAAATAAGTATTGAATAATTAATTTTAATAATTTTAAAAATAAATATATTTTATTTTCATAGATTTAATTAAATTATATAATTAACAAGAATATAAAAATAATTATAAAAAATTTAAATATTTACTTCAAATGTATAATCCTAACACTTATGAAATTTACTAGAATAATAACTCAACAATGTAAGTATTTATAAAACTTAATATAAAAATATAAGTGAAAGTAATATATTAAGAAAAACAAAAAAGTACAAAAATAATTAATATGTATTGAATATGTTATAACTAAGTATGTTTTAATTATTTTAAAATTAAATTTATTTTATCATCTGAGATAGGAAAAATATATAATTCTAAAGGTTTTATTCAAAATTATAATAATTTAATCGACTAAATTTAACTAGCACTATATAAAAATTTTTAAAAAAATAATAAAAATGCATTTTTAAATTATAATATTTTAATAGGTAAATAAAATTAAAATTTCATATATAGTAAGTCTGAATATTGTTTTAAAAAAAATACACATTAATTCTTAAACATATTAAAATAATCGAACAATCTAAAAAATCTAATCGAAGCAAATATAATAGCAATGCAATTAATAAGAACTAAAAGATTATAAAAATATTAAACAATTTAAATTGCAATGAAAATTAATACATAAATAAATACGTATATTTAATCTCTTGATGGTATTTAGTTTAAATATATAATTATTTTAATTTTAGAATAATTTTTAATTATTAAAAAATACAAAAAAATAAGTATTGATTAATTTAATTTTAATAATTTTAAAAATAAATATATTTTATTTTCATAGATTTAATTAAATTATATATATTAACAAGAATATAAAAATAATTATAAAAATCTTAAATATTTACTTCAAATGTATAATCCTAACACTTATGAAATTTACTAGAATAATAACTCAACAATGTAAGTATTTATAAAACTTAATATAAAAATATAATGAAAGTAATAATTAAGAAAACACAAAAAAGTACAAAAATAATTAATATGTATTGAATATGTTATAACTAAGTTTGTTTAATTATTTTAAAATTAAATTTATTTTATCATCTTAGATGTATTTAGTTGAAATGCAAAATTAACTTAATTTTAAAATTGATGTGAAAATAGATAAGAACAATTTTAAAATATTTTATTTAAACAACATTCTAATTTAAAAATATAATTCTAAAAGGTTTATTCGACATTTTATAAAATTTAATTTAACTAAATTTACTATCACTATATAAAAATTTAAAAAATATAACAAAAATGCATTACTAAATTAAAATATTTTTAGGTAAACAAAATTTAAATTTCATAGATAGTAAGTCTGAATTTTTTTTAAAAAAAAAATCACTTAGTTCTTAAACATATAAAATTAATCAATAATCTAAAACCCAATATAAAAGCAATGCAAATAAAATACCGAAATAAACTTAATATTATAATATATTAAAATATTTAAATTACAATGAAAATTAAATACATAAATAAATACGTATATTTAATCTCTTGATGGTATTTAGTTTAAATATATAATTATTTTAATTTTAAAATAATATTTATTTACTAAAAAATACAAAAAAATAAGTATTGATTAAATTAATTTAATAATTTTAAAAATAAATATATTTTATTTTCTTAGATTTAATTAAATTATCAATATTAACAGGAATATAAAATATACTTATAAAAAATCTTAAATATTTACTTCAAAACAAAAATAAAATCCTAATACTTATGAATTTACTAGAATATATAACTCAACAATATAAGTATTTATAAAACTTAATATAAAAATATAAGTGATTAGTAATAATTAAGAAAAACAAAAAATTACAAAATTATTAATATGTATTGAATATGTTATAATAAGTATGTTTTAATTATTTTAAAATTAAATTTATTTTATCAATCTAGATAGTAAAAATATAATTCTAAAGGTTTATTCGAAATTTTATAAAAATTTAATCGACCTAAATTTACTAGCACTATATAAAATTTTAAAAAATAATAAAAATGCATTTTAAATTATAATATTTTATAGGTAAATAAAATTTAAATTTCATAGATAGTAAGTCTGAAATTGTTTTTAAAAAAAATACACATTATTCTTAAACATATGAAAATAATCGAACAATCTAAAAAAAATATAGAAGCAATGCAAATTAAGTACAGAAATAAACTTAAGATTATAAAAATATTAAACAATTTAAATTGCAATGAAAATTAAATACATAAATAAATACGTATATTTAATCTCTTGATGGTATTTAGTTTAAATATATAATTATTTTAATTTTAGAATAATTTTTAATTATTAAAAAATACAAATAAAATAAGTATTGATTAATTTAATTTTAATAATTTTAAAAATAAATATATTTTATTTTCATAGATTTAATTAAATTATATAATTAACAAGAATATAAAAATAATTATAAAAAATCTTAAATATTTACTTCAAATGTATAATCCTAACACTTATGAAATTTACTAGAATAATAACTCAACAATGTAAGTATTTATAAAACTTAATATAAAAAATAAATGAAAGTAATAATTAAGAAAACACAAAAAAGTACAAAAATAATTAATATGTATTGAATATGTTATAACTAAGTATTTTTAATTATTTTAAAATTAAAGTTATTTTATCATCTTAGATAGTAAAAAATAATTCTAAAGGTTTATTCGAATTTTATAAAATTTAATCGACCTAAATTTACTAGCACTATATAAAAATTTTAAAAAATAATAAAAAAATGCATTTTAAATTATAATATTTTATAGGTAAATAAAATTTAAATTTCATAGATAGTAAGTCTGAATTTTTTTTTTAAAATACACATTAGTCTTAGACATATGAAACTAATCGAACAATCTAAAACCCATATAAAAAACAATGCAAATTAAATACAGAAATAAAATAAGATTATAAAAATATTAAACAATTTAAATTGCAATGAAACTTAAATACCTAAATAAATAACATTTAATCTCTTGATGGTAATTAGTTTAAATATATAATTATTTTAATTGTAGAATAATTTTTAATTATTAAAAAATACAAAAAAATAAGTATTGAATAATTTAATTTTAATAATTTTAAAAATAATATATTTTATTTTCATAGATTTAATTAAATTAGAAAATTAACAGGAATATAAAAATAATTATAAAAAATCTTAAATATTCACTTCAAATGTATAATCCTAACACTTATGAAATTTACTAGAATAATAACTCAACAATGTATATATTTATAAAACTTAATATAAAAATATAAGTGAAAGTAATAATTAAGAAAACACAAAAATTACAAAAATAATTAATATGTATTGAATATGTTACAACAAGTATGTTTTAATATTTTAAAATTAAATTTATTTTATCATCTTAGATAGTATTTAGTTGACATACAAAATTAACTTATTTTGAAATATTGGTCTGAAAATAGATAAGAACAATTCTAAAATATTTTATTTAAACAACATTCTAATTTAAAAATATAATTCAAAAGGTTTATTCGACGTTTTATAAAATTTAATCGATCTAAATTTACTAGCACTATATAAAAATTTAAAAAAAAATAAAAAATGCATTATTAAATTAAAATTTTATAGGTAAATAAAATTTAAATTTCATAGATAGTAAGTCTGAAATTATTTTTAAAAAAATACACATTAGTTCTTAAACATATGAAAATAATCGAACAATCTAAAAACTAATATAAGAAGCAATGCAAATTAAATACAGTAATAAACTTAAGATTATAAAAATATTAACAATTTAAATTGCAATGAAAATTAAATACATAAATAAATAAATAATATGTATATTTAGTCTCTTATGGTATTTGTTTAAATATATATTTATTTTAATTTTAGAATAATTTTTAATTATTAAAAAATACCAAAAAATAAGTATTGAATAATTTAATTTTAATAATTTTAAAAATAAATATATTTTATTTTCATAGATTAAATTAAATTATATAATTAACAGAAATATAAAAATAATTATAAAAAATCTTAAATATTCACTTCAAATGTATAATCCTAACACTTATGAAATTTAATAGAATAATAACTCAACAATGTAGTATTTATAAAACTTAATATAAAATATAAGTGAAAGTAATAATTAAGAAAACACAAAAAGTACAAAAATAATTAATATGTATTTAATATGTTATAACTAAGTATGTTTTAAATATTTTAAAATTAAATTTATTTTATCATCTTAGATAGTATTTAGTTGAAATACAAAATTAACTTTGTTTTGAAATATTGTTCTGAAAATAGATAAGAACAATTCTAAAATATTTTATTTAACAGCATTCTAATTTAAAAATATAATTCTAAAGGTTTATTCGACATTTTATAAAATTTAATCGAGCTAAATTTACTAGCACTATATAAAAATTTAAAAAAATAATAAAAATGCATTATTAAATTATTATATTTTAAAGGTAAATAAAATTTAATTTCGTAGATAGTAAGTTTGAATTTTTTTTAAAAAAATACACATTAGTTCTTAAACATATAAAATAATCAGACAATCTAAAACCAATATAAAAGCAATGCAAATGAAATACAGAAATAAACTTAAGATTATAAAAATATTAATCAATTTAAATTGCAATGAAACTTAAATACTAAATAAATAAGTATATTTAATCTCTTGATGGTATTAGTTTAAATATATAATTATTTTAATTGTAGAATAATTTTTAATTATTAAAATATGCAAAAAAAATAAATATTGATTAATTTAATTTTAATAATTTTAAAAATAAATATATTTTATTTTCATAGATTAAATTAATTATATAATTAACAGGAATATAAAAATATTATAAAAAATCTTAAATATTCACTTCAAATGTATATCCTAACACTTATGAAATTTAATAGAATAATAACTCAACAATGTAAGTATTTATAAAACTTAATATAAAATATAAATGAAAGTAATAATTAAGAAAACACAAATGGTACAAAAATAATTAATATGTATTGAATATGTTATAACTAAGTATGTTTTAAATATTTTAAAATTAAATTTATTTTATCATCTTATATAGTATTTAGTTGACATAACAAAATTAACTTTGTTTTGAAATATTGGTCTGAAAATAGATAAGAACAATTCAGAAATTTTATTTAAACAACATTCTAATTTAAAAATATAATTCTAAAGGTTTATTCGACATTTTATACAATTTAATTTAACTAAATTTACAATCACTATATAAAATTTAAAAAAATAATAAAAATGCATTATTAAATTAAAATATTTTATAGGTAAACAAAATTTAAATTTCATAGATAGTAAGTCTGAATATTTTTTAAAAAAAAATACACTTTAGTTCTTAAACATATAAAATTAATCAAACAATCTAAAACCCAATATAAAAGCAATGCAAATGAAATACCGAAATAAACTTTAGATTATAAAGATATTAAAATATTTAAATTGCAATGAAAATTAAATACCTAAATAAATGTATATTTAATCTCTTGATGGTATTAGTTTAAATATATAATTATTTTAATTGTAGAATAATATTTATTTATTAAAAAATACAAAAAAATAAGTATTGAATAATTTAATTTTAATAATTTTAAATATAAATATATTTTAATTTCATAGATTTAATTAATTATAAAATTAACAAGAATTTAAAAAATAATTATAAAAAATCTTAAATATTTACTTCAATGTATAATCCTAATACTTATGAAATTTACTAGAATAATAACTCAACAATGTAAGTATTTATAATAACTTAATATAAAAATATAAATGAAAGTAATAATTAAGAAAACACAAAAAAGTACAAAAATAATTAATATGTATTGAATATGTTATAACTAAGTATGTTTTAAATATTTTAAAATTAAATTTATTTTAACATTTTTTATAGTATTTAGTTAAAATACAAAATTAACTTAATTTTGAAATATTGGTCTGAAAATAGATAAGAACAATTCTAAAATATTTTATTTAAACAACATTCTAATTTAAAAATATAATTCTAAAGGTTTATTCGACATTTTATAAAATTTAATGTAACTAAATTTACTATCACTATATAAAAATTTAAAAAAATAATAAAAATGCATTATTAATTATAATATTTTATAGGTAAACAAAAGTTAAATTTCATAGATAGTAAGTCTGAATATTTTTTTTAAAAAAAATACACTATAGTTCTTAAACATATAATTAATCAGACAATCTAAAACCCAATATAAAAGCAATGCAAATGAAATACAGAAATAAACTTTAGATAATAAAGATATTAAAATATTTAAATTGCAATGAAAATTAAATACATAAATAAATACGTATATTTAATCTCTTGATGGTATTTAGTTTAAATATATAATTATTTTAATTTTAGAAGAATATTTATTTATTAAAAAATACAAAAAAATAAGTATTGAATAATTTAATTTTAATAATTTTAAATATAAATATATTTTATTTTCATAGATTTAATTAAATTATAAAATTAACAAGAATATAAAAATAATTATAAAAAATCTAAATATTTACTTCAAATGTATAATCCTAATACTTATGAAATTTACTAGAATAATAACTCAACAATGTAAGTATTTATAAAACTTAATATATAAAATATAAATGAATGTAATAATTAAGAAAACAAAAAAAGTACAAAAATAATTAATATGTATTGAATATGTTATAACTAAGTTTGTTTTAATTATTTTAAAATTAAATTTATTTTATCATCTCAGATAGTATTTTGTTGAAATACAAAATTAAATTAATTTTGAAATATTGGTCTGAAAATAGATAAAACAATTTTAAAATATTTTATTTAACAACATTCTAATTTAAAAATATAATTCTAAAGGTTATTCGACATTTTATAAAATTTAATTTAACTAAATTTACGATAACTATATAAAAATTTAAAAAAAAATAAAAAAATGCATTACTAAATTAAAATATTTTCTAGGTAAACAAAAGTTAAATTTCATAGATAGTAAGTCTGAATATTTTTTTTAAAAAAAATGCACTTTAGTTCTTAAACATATAAAATTAATCAAACAATCTAAAACCCAATATAAAAGCAATGCAAATTAAATACAAAATAAACTTTAGATTATAAAAATATTAAAAATATTAAATTACAATGAAAATTAAATACATAAATAAATACGTATATTTAATCTCTTGATGGTATTTAGTTTAAATATATAATTATTTTAATTTTAAAATAATTATTATTTATTAAAAAATACAAAAAAATAAGTATTGATTAATTTAATTTTAATAATTTTAAAAATAAATATATTTTATTTTCTTAGATTTAATTAAATTATACAATTAACAGGATATAAAAATACTTATAAAAAATCTTAAATATTTACTTCAAAACTACAATCCTAATACTTATGAAATTTTAGAATAATAACTCAACAATATAAGTATTTATAAAACTTAATATAAAAATATAAGTCACAGTAATAATTAAGAAAACACAAAAAATTACAAAAATAATTAATATGTATTGAATATGTTATAACTAAGTATGTTTTAAATATTTTAAAATTAAATTTATTTTATCATCTTAGATAGTGTGATACCCGAACCTCTTACTACTCATATGACCAAATATGATTCATGCATTACGTGTTAATTTTATATACAATTGCATTTCTATTGACATTGCATAATTTATTTCATTTTATACGACATTCTTGAATATTAAACTTAATTCTGAAGCTCTTGCCCGGTATTAGTTATTGAATTTTCTAATCTAAATAGTTGATTTTATATTGAAATAAGAATAAAATGAGGTGGATCAATATTAGATATAGATGGGATATATAGGTTATAATTTTGGAAGTGTTAAAAGTGTTACTAGTAACTTATACGGTTTAATTTGATTTGATCAAGTTATTTCAAAAGTATATATTTGTAAATTAACATACTTGGGATATTGGACATGATATAATGTGATTTAAGTGTCCTATTACAAGGCCCATATATGCATATGATTTTAGAAATGCAAACTTGATATTTCGTTAAGAATCGGATGTGAATCGGTTTGGAGATCGAATGAACGGACATAAGAAATAACTATGGGAATGAATGGTGACTAAGATAGGTTGCAACCAAATAAAAATAGGTGAGACACACAAGATTAGAGCTGCAAGATAAGGGAGAAAATCAGATTTTGCTATTTACTTGCCACCTCATGCTTTCTTATTAAGCTTAAGCTAACATCTCAAGCTAACACCAAAACCCTTCACCCTTAAGCAATGACCAGACCCTCATTTCAGCCATTTTCATCTTCCAAACACACACCTTAAGGTCTCCAAGTGATCCAAATTGATTCCAAGTCAAAATAAAAGCAAGAAAAGCAAAGGAGAAGTGATTACCATCAAGTTAACCTCAAAATCTGCATAGGTAACACTTATCTACGGTTTTGCCTTTGGTTTTCAGATTATTATGAATGGTTTTATTGTTTATTAAGATTTCAATATCTCTTATAAAGGTGTTAGGAAGTTTTTAGTTAGACTTTGGTGCACAAAGAAAGGGTTTTGAATGACAAACACTTAATAGGAAATACTTGTGGCAGAAACTGTCATCTTACTGTTTTCTTGTGTTTTAGGCTTCAAAAGTGTATGGTATGTTGAATAAAACCTATAATTATTACCATTTACATGACCATATATGAGTTAAGAGTATTGGAATGAAGTTTTATCAGTTGTAAATTGAAATAGAGAATGATATTGGAGAAACACTCAAACTGCCAAAATAGCAAAATCTGTTTTGGTGTGTTGTGAAGGAAACTGAATTAAGGGAGCTAAATCATTATTTTTGGTAATATTATGACCTAGTTATCTCCTTATACATGTTATCTAAGTGTGGTAAAAATTTGGGAGTGATTGGATATGCTTAGGGATGTTAAAATTATCATGCAACTAAACTTGACAGCAAGAAAATATGAAAATGTGAATCTGCCACATTTGATCACTTAGCATGTTTCAACCTAGACATGTTGCTATTGAGTGTTAACAATTAGGCACATGCTATTAGATTTATAATACTTCAATTACATGATGTTTTCATGTATTTAAGATGAGAAATTGAGGTATTTGAGGGGCTATATTGGGTTCTAGTTTGTGAAAGCTTGATTGTTAGCTTATAGCTTGGTGTTTAAGGTCTAGTATGAGATTTTGTGCTTTCAACTTGCCAAATTGGGAATGGTGCTTGATGTTGTGTAATATTACAGGCTATTTTACATCTAAGGTTGGAGAGGAATACTAAACAAATTTAGACTAAGCCACAACCAAGTGAAAGGTAAGTACAGATTCATTTGCAACCACAATGCATAGACATAGTAGATGTGTGAATTATATGTAATATCATAAATCATATGTGCATAGTAGAGGGCTCTCCATTGAGCATACATACATGGGCATTGTCATTAGCACGTGCATGCATCATATACTAGCATTGTGATAAATCTTGCATTGCATGGTATGATTCAGAGAAAGGAAAATATTTTGTTGACCACTATAGTGCACCGAAGCATGCATGGATTTGCATAATGTTATGCATGGATTTGCAGGTTCGCGTGCATGGATTTGCATGCGTATGAGTATGCATGGATTTGCATGCTTATATGATTACTGGCCATTGGATTATGGCGTATAAGAGCTCTTTTCCGGTGCATGGGATAGTAGCGTTGGTCAGGGGCCAAGAAAGAAATGATTTTGAGAGAAATATTTTGATGCATAAAATTGCATTGTGGGCATAGCATTTTGAGATGCATGACTTGATATTGTGGATTATTCTTTGACATGCATAATCTTTACTTGCTGAGCATTAGCTCATATAGTTTATGCATTGTAGGTGAGTCTGGTGATACTTGATACCATGGACTTACTGGGCAAGCTATTGGGGTTCCTACAGGTTCTGGGGATCAGTGTACATGGATGACGACCTGTTGGGTTGATTGTTAACTTATTTGATTTTATAGTCTATTATATTAGGTTTTTGGATTTATACTATGTGTTACTTTTATAACTTTTCTGTACACGGGTATATAAATATTATGATTGTTATGAGTCCTCTACAGGTATATATATTAGTCTGTGAGTGGGAAAATGTTTATTATTTATTAATATATTACAGGAAAAAAAAATAATAATGCATGCACACATGCTCTATCATGTTAAATTATACTATATATATATATAGTTGTGTAGTAATTGGGGTGTTACAGATAGTATTTATTTGAAATACAAAATTAACTTTATTTTGAAATATTGGTTTGAAAATAGATAAGAACAATTCTAAAATATTTTATTTAAACAACATTTTAATTTAAAAATATAATTCTAAAGGTTATTCGAAATTTTATAAAATTTAATTGACCTAAATTTACTAGCACTATATAAAAATTTTAAAAAAATAATAAAAAATACATTATTAAATTATAATATTTTATAGGTAAATAAAATTTAAATTTCATAGATAGTAATTCTGAAATTGTTTTTAAAAAAAATACACTTAAACATATGAAAATAATCGAACAATCTAAAAACAAATATAGAAGCAATGCAAATTAAGTACAGAAATAAACTTAAGATTATAAAAATATTAAACAATTTAAATTTCAATGAAAATTAAATACATAAATAAATACGTATATTTAATTTCTTGATGGTATTTAGTTAAATATATAATTATTTTAATTTTAGAATAATTTTTAATTATTAAAAAATACAAGTAAAATAAGTATTGATTAATTTAATTTTAATAATTTTAAAAATAAATATATTTTATTTTCATAGATTTAATTAAATTATATAATTAACAAGAATATAAAAATAATTATAAAAAATCTTAAATATTTACTTCAAATGTATAATCCTAATACTTATGAAATTTACTAGAATAATAACTCAACAATGTAAGTATTTATAAAACTTAATATAAAAATATAAATGAATGTAATAATTAAGAAAACACAAAAAAGTACAAAAATAATTAATATGTATTGAATATGTTATAACTAAGTTTGTTTTAATTATTTTAAAATTAAATTTATTTTATCATCTTAGATAGTATTTTGTTGAAATACAAAATTAAATTAATTTTGAAATATTGGTCTGAAAATAGATAAGAACATTTTAAAATTTTTATTTAAACAACATTCTAATTTAAAAATATAATTCTAAATGTTTATTCGACATTTTATAAAATTTAATTTAACTAAATTTACGATAACTATATAAAAATTTAAAAAAATAACAAAAATGCATTACTAAATTAAAATATTTTCTAGGTAAACAAAAGTTAAATTTCATAGATAGTAAGTCTGAATATTTTTTTTAAAAAAAATGCACTTTAGTTCTTAAACATATAAAATTAATCAAACAATCTAAAACCCAATATAAAAGCAATGCAAATAAAATACCAAAATAAACTTTAGATTATAAAAATATTAAAATATTTAAATTACAATGAAAATTAAATACATAAATAAATACGTATATTTAATCTCTTGATGGTATTTAGTTTAAATATACAATTATTTTAATTTTAAAATAATATTTATTTATTAAAAAATACAAAAAAATAAGTATTGATTAATTTAATTTTAATAATTTTAAAAATAAATATATTTTATTTTCTAAGATTTAATTAAATTATACAATTAACAGGAATATAAAAATACTTATAAAAAATCTTAAATATTTACTTCAAAACTACAATCCTAATACTTATGAAATTTACTAGAATAATAACTCAACAATATAAGTATTTATAAAACTTAATATAAAAATATAAGTCACAGTAATAATTAAGAAAACACAAAAAATTACAAAAATAATTAATATGTTATAACTAAGTATGTTTTAAATATTTTAAAATTAAATTTATTTTATCATCTTAGATAGTATTTATTTGAAATACAAAATTAACTTTATTTTGAAATATTGGTTTGAAAATAGATAAGAACAATTCTAAAATATTTTATTTAAACAACATTTTAATTTAAAAATATAATTCTAAAGGTTTATTCGAAATTTTATAAAATTTAATCGACCTAAATTTACTAGCACTATATAAAAATTTTAAAAAAATAATAAAAAATACATTATTAAATTATAATATTTTATAGGTAAATAAAATTTAAATTTCATAGATAGTAATTCTGAAATTGTTTTTAAAAAAAATACACTTAAACATATGAAAATAATCGAACAATCTAAAAACAAATATAGAAGCAATGCAAATTAAGTACAGAAATAAACTTAAGATTATAAAAATATTAAACAATTTAAATTTCAATGAAAATTAAATACATAAATAAATACGTATATTTAATTTCTTGATGGTATTTAGTTTAAATATATAATTATTTTAATTTTAGAATAATTTTTAATTATTAAAAAATACAAGTAAAATAAGTATTGATTAATTTAATTTTAATAATTTTAAAAATAAATATATTTTATTTTCATAGATTTAATTAAATTATATAATTAACAAGAATATAAAAATAATTATAAAAAATCTTAAATATTTACTTCAAATGTATAATCCTAATACTTATGAAATTTACTAGAATAATAACTCAACAATGTAAGTATTTATAAAACTTAATATAAAAATATAAATGAATGTAATAATTAAGAAAACACAAAAAAGTACAAAAATAATTAATATGTATTGAATATGTTATAACTAAGTATGTTTTAAATATTTTAAAATTAAATTTATTTTATCATCTTAGATAGTATTTTGTTGAAATACAAAATTAAATTAATTTTGAAATATTGGTCTGAAAATAGATAAGAACAATTTTAAAATATTTTATTTAAACAACATTCTAATTTAAAAATATAATTCTAAAGTTTATTCGACATTTTATAAAATTTAATTTAACTAAATTTACGATAACTATATAAAAATTTAAAAAAATAACAAAAATGCATTACTAAATTAAAATATTTTCTAGGTAAACAAAAGTTAAATTTCATAGATAGTAAGTCTGAATATTTTTTTTAAAAAAAATGCACTTTAGTTCTTAAACATATAAAATTAATCAAACAATCTAAAACCAATATAAAAGCAATGCAAATAAAATACCAAAATAACTTTAGATTATAAAAATATTAAAATATTTAAATTACAATGAAAATAAATACATAAATAAATACGTATATTTAATCTCTTGATGGTATTTAGTTTAAATATACAATTATTTTAATTTTAAAATAATATTTATTTATTAAAAAATACAAAAAAATAAGTATTGATTAATTTAATTTTAATAATTTTAAAAATAAATATATTTTATTTTCTAAGATTTAATTAAATTATACAATTAACAGGAATATAAAAATACTTATAAAAAATCTTAAATATTTACTTCAAAACTACAATCCTAATACTTATGAAATTTACTAGAATAATAACTCAACAATATAAGTATTTATAAAACTTAATATAAAAATATAAGTCACAGTAATAATTAAGAAAACACAAAAAATTACAAAAATAATTAATATGTTATAACTAAGTATGTTTTAAATATTTTAAAATTAAATTTATTTTATCATCTTAGATAGTATTTATTTGAAATACAAAATTAACTTTATTTTGAAATATTGGTTTGAAAATAGATAAGAACAATTCTAAAATATTTTATTTAAACAACATTTTAATTTAAAAATATAATTCTAAAGGTTTATTCGAAATTTTATAAAATTTAATCGACCTAAATTTACTAGCACTATATAAAAATTTTAAAAAAATAATAAAAATGCATTATTAAATTATAATATTTTATAGGTAAATAAAATTTAAATTTCATAGATAGTAATTCTGAAATTGTTTTTAAAAAAAATACACATTAATTCTTAAACATATGAAAATAATCGAACAATATAAAAACAAATATAGAAGCAATGCAAATTAAGTACAGAAATAAACTTAAGATTATAAAAATATTAAACAATTTAAATTGCAATGAAAATTAAATACATAAATAAATACGTATATTTAATTTCTTGATGGCATTTAGTTTAAATATATAATTATTTTAATTTTACAATAATTTTTAATTATTAAAAAATACAAGTAAAATAAGTATTGATTAATTTAATTTTAATAATTTTAAAAATAAATATATTTTATTTTCATAGATTTAATTAAATTATATAATTAACAAGAATATAAAAATAATTATAAAAAATCTTAAATATTTACTTCAAATGTATAATCCTAATACTTATGAAATTTACTAGAATAATAACTCAACAATGTAAGTATTTATAAAACTTAATATAAAAATATAAATGACTGTAATAATTAAGAAAACACAAAAAAGTACAAAAATAATTAATATGTATTGAATATGTTATAACTAAGTTTGTTTTAATTATTTTAAAATTAAATTTATTTTATCATCTTAGATAGTATTTTGTTGAAATACAAAATTAAATTAATTTTGAAATATTGGTCTGAAAATAGATAAGAACAATTTTAAAATATTTTATTTAAACAAAATTCTAATTTAAAAATATAATTCTAAATGTTTATTCGACATTTTATAAAATTTAATTTAACTAAATTTACGATAACTATATAAAAATTTAAAAAAATAACAAAAATGCATTACTAAATTAAAATATTTTCTAGGTAAACAAAAGTTAAATTTCATAGATAGTAAGTCTGAATATTTTTTTTAAAAAAAATGCACTTTAGTTCTTAAACATATAAAATTAATCAAACAATCTAAAACCCAATATAAAAGCAATGCAAATAAAATACCAAAATAAACTTTAGATTATAAAAATATTAAAATATTTAAATTACAATGAAAATTAAATACATAAATAAATACGTATATTTAATCTCTTGATGGTATTTAGTTTAAATATACAATTATTTTTATTTTAAAATAATATTTATTTATTAAAAAATACAAAAAAATAAGTATTGATTAATTTAATTTTAATAATTTTAAAAATAAATATATTTTATTTTCTAAGATTTAATTAAATTATACAATTAACAGGAATATAAAAATACTTATAAAAAATCTTAAATATTTACTTCAAAACTACAATCCTAATACTTATGAAATTTACTAGAATAATAACTCAACAATATAAGTATTTATAAAACTTAATATAAAAATATAAGTCACAGTAATAATTAAGAAAACAAAAAAATTACAAAAATAATTAATATGTATTGAATATGTTATAACTAAGTATGTTTTAAATATTTTAAAATTAAATTTATTTTATCATCTTAGATAGTATTTATTTGAAATACAAAATTAACTTTATTTTGAAATATTGGTTTGAAAATAGATAAGAACAATTCTAAAATATTTTATTTAAACAACATTTTAATTTTAAAAATATAATTCTAAAGGTTTATTCGACATTTTATAAAATTTCATTTAACTAAATTTACGATAACTATATAAAAATTTAAAAAAATAACAAAAATGCATTACTAAATTAAAATACTTTCTAGGTAAACAAAAGTTAAATTTCATAGATAGTAAGTCTGAATATTTTTTTTAAAAAAAATGCACTTTAGTTCTTAAACATATAAAATTAATCAAACAATCTAAAACCCAATATAAAAGCAATGCAAATAAAAAACAAAATAAACTTTAGATTATAAAAATATTTAAATATTTAAATTAGAATGAAAATTAAATACATAAATAAATACATATATTTAATCTCTTGATGGTATTTAGTTTAAATATACAATTATTTTAATTTTAAAATAATTTTATTTATTAAAAAATACAAAAAAATAAGTATTGATTAATTTAATTTTAATAAATTTAAAAATAAATATATTTTATTTTCTTAGATTTAATTAAATTATACAATTAACAGGAATGTAAAAATACTTATAAAAAATCTTAAATATTTACTTCAAAACTACAATCCTAATACTTATGAAATTTACTAGAATAATAACTCAACAATATAAGTATTTATAAAACTTAATATAAAAATATAAGTCACAGTAATAATTAAGAAAACACAAAAAAATACAAAAATAATTAATATGTATTGAATATGTTATAACTAAGTATGTTTTAAATATTTTAAAATTAAATTTATTTTATCATCTTAGATAGTATTTATTTGAAATACAAAATTAACTTTATTTTGAAATATTGGTTTGAAAATAGATAAGAACAATTCTAAAATATTTTATTTAAACAATATTTTAATTTAAAAATATAATTTTAAAGGTTTATTCGAAATTTTATAAAATTTAATCGACCTAAATTTACTATCACTATATATAAATTTTAAAAAATAATAAAAATGCATTATTAAATTATAATATTTTATAGGTAAATAAAATTTACTCTTTCCCCATGAAGCCCGTTTCCTTACTCGAGATATCTGAGATAGCCCCGTCAACTAATAACAACTAATAGACATGCGCCAATCCACTTCTTTTCGAACGGTGAAGAAGGATAATCGAATAAGTCAAGGTCTTTCCCTTTCTCTGCTCTGGCAGCTCTTTCAGCTATTCTGAAATTGTTTTTAAAAAAAATACAAATTAATTCTTAAACATATGAAAATAATCGAACAATCTAAAAACAAATATAGAAGCAATGCAAATTAAGTACAGAAATAAACTTAAGATTATAAAAATATTAAACAATTTAAATTGCAATGAAAATTAAATACATAAATAAATACGTATATTTAATTTCTTGATGGTATTTAGTTTAAATATATAATTATTTTAATTTTAGAATAATTTTTAATTATTAAAAAATACAAATAAAATAAGTATTGATTAATTTAATTTTAAAAATTCTAAAAATAAATATATTTTATTTTCATAGATTTAATTAAATTATTTAATTAACAAGAATATAAAAATAATTATAAAAAATCTTAAATATTTACTTCAAATGTATATTCCTAATACTTATGAAATTTACTAGAATAATAACTCAACAATGTCAGTATTTATAAAACTTAATATAAAAATATAAATGAAAGTAATAATTAAGAAAACACAAAAAAGTACAAAAATAATTAATATGTATTGAATATGTTATAACTAAGTTTGTTTTAATTATTTTAAAATTAAATTTATTTTATCATCTTAGATTGTATTTAGTTGAAATGCAAAATTAAATTAATTTTAAAATATTGATGTGAAAATAGATAAGAACAATTTTAAAATATTTTATTTAAACAACATTCTAATTTAAAAATATAATTCTAAAGGTTTATTCGACATTTTATAAAATTTAATTTAACTAAATTTACTATCACTATATAAAAATTTAAAAAAATAACAAAAATGCATTACTAAATTAAAATATTTTCTAGGTAAACAAAAGTTAAATTTCATAGATAGTAAGTCTGAATATTTTTTTTAAAAAAAATGCACTTTAGTTCTTAAACATATAAAATTAATCAAACAATCTAAAACCCAATATAAAAGCAATGCAAATAAAATACCAAAATAAACTTTAGATTATAAAAATATTAAAATATTTAAATTACAATGAAAATTAAATACATAAATAAATACGTATATTTAATCTCTTGATGGTATTTAGTTTAAATATACAATTATTTTAATTTTAAAATAATATTTTTTATTAAAAAATACAAAAAAATAAGTATTGATTAATTTAATTTTAATAATTTAAAATAAATATATTTTATTTTCTAAGATTTAATTAAATTATACAATTAACAGGAATATAAAAATACTTATAAAAAATCTTAAATATTTACTTCAAAACTACAATCCTAATACTTATGAAATTTACTAGAATAATAACTCAACAATATAAGTATTTATAAAACTTAATATAAAAATATAAGTCACAGTAATAATTAAGAAAACAAAAAAAATACAAAAATAATTAATATGTATTGAATATGTTATAACTAAGTATGTTTTAAATATTTTAAAATTAAATTTATTTTATCATCTTAGATAGTATTTATTTGAAATACAAAATTAACTTTATTTTGAAATATTGGTTTGAAAATAGATAAGAACAATTCTAAAATATTTTATTTAAACAACATTTTAATTTAAAAATATAATTCTAAAGGTTTATTCGACATTTTATAAAATTTCATTTAACTAAATTTACGATAACTATATAAAAATTTAAAAAAATAACAAAAATGCATTACTAAATTAAAATACTTTCTAGGTAAACAAAAGTTAAATTTCATAGATAGTAAGTCTGAATATTTTTTTTAAAAAAAATGCACTTTAGTTCTTAAACATATAAAATAATCAAACAATCTAAAACCCAATATAAAAGCAATGCAAATAAAAAACAAAATAAACTTAGATTATAAAAATATTAAAATATTTAAATTAGAATGAAAATTAAATACATAAATAAATACATATATTTAATCTCTTGATGGTATTTAGTTTAAATATACAATTATTTTAATTTTAAAATAATTTTATTTATTAAAAAATACAAAAAAATAAGTATTGATTAATTTAATTTTAATAAATTTAAAAAAATATATTTTATTTTCTTAGATTTAATTAAATTATACAATTAACAGGAATGTAAAAATACTTATAAAAAATCTTAAATATTTACTTCAAAACTACAATCCTAATACTTATGAAATTTACTAGAATAATAACTCAACAATATAAGTATTTATAAAACTTAATATAAAAATATAAGTCACAGTAATAATTAAGAAAACACAAAAAAATACAAAAATAATTAATATGTATTGAATATGTTATAACTAAGTATGTTTTAAATATTTTAAAATTAAATTTATTTTATCATCTTAGATAGTATTTATTTGAAATACAAAATTAACTTTATTTTGAAATATTGGTTTGAAAATAGATAAGAACAATTCTAAAATATTTTATTTAAACAATATTTTAATTTTAAAAATATAATTTTAAAGGTTTATTCGAATTTTATAAAATTTAATCGACCTAAATTTACTATCACTATATATAATTTTAAAAAAATAATAAAAATGCATTATTAAATTATAATATTTTATAGGTAAATAAAATTTACTCTTTCCCCATGAAGCCCGTTTCCTTACTCGAGATAATCTGAGATAGCCCCGTCAACTAATAACAACTAATAGACATGCGCCAATCCACTTCTTTTCGAACGGTGAAGAAGGATAATCGAATAAGTCAAGGTCTTCCCTTTCTCTGCTCTGGCAGCTCTTTCAGCTATTCTGAAATTGTTTTTAAAAAAAATACAAATTAATTCTTAAACATATGAAAATAATCGAACAATCTAAAAACAAATATAGAAGCAATGCAAATTAAGTACAGAAATAAACTTAAGATTATAAAAATATTAAACAATTTAAATTGCAATGAAAATTAAATACATAAATAAATACGTATATTTAATTTCTTGATGGTATTTAGTTTAAATATATAATTATTTTAATTTTAGAATAATTTTTAATTATTAAAAAATACAATAAAATAAGTATTGATTAATTTAATTTTAAAAATTTTAAAAATAAATATATTTTATTTTCATAGATTTAATTAAATTATTTAATTAACAAGAATATAAAAATAATTATAAAAAATCTTAAATATTTACTTCAAATGTATAATCCTAATACTTATGAAATTTACTAGAATAATAACTCAACAATATCAGTATTTATAAAACTTAATATAAAAATATAAATGAAAGTAATAATTAAGAAAACACAAAAAAGTACAAAAATAATTAATATGTATTGAATATGTTATAACTAAGTTTGTTTTAATTATTTTAAAATTAAATTTATTTTATCATCTTAGATTGTATTTAGTTGAAATGCAAAATTAAATTAATTTTAAAATATTGATGTGAAAATAGATAAGAACAATTTTAAAATATTTTATTTAAACAACATTCTAATTTAAAAATATAATTCTAAAGGTTTATTCGACATTTTATAAAATTTAATTTAACTAAATTTACTATCACTATATAAAAATTTAAAAAAATAACAAAAATGCATTACTAAATTAAAATATTTTCTAGGTAAACAAAAGTTAAATTTCATAGATAGTAAGTCTGAATATTTTTTTTAAAAAAAATGCACTTTAGTTCTAAAGATATAAAATTAATCAAACAATCAATCTAAACACCAATATAAAAGCAATGCAAATAAAATACCGAAATAAACTTTAGATTATAAAAATATTAAAATATTTAAATTACAATGAAAATTAAATACATAAAAAATTACGTATTTTTAATCTCTTGATGGTATTTAGTTTAAATATATAATTATTTTAATTTTAAAATAATATTTATTTATTAAGAAATACAAAAAAATAAGTATTGATTAATTTAATTTTAATAAATTTAAAAATAAATATATTTTATTTTCTT
>JAGSPU010001487.1:0-15297 GCA_019321725.1 Paulownia fortunei
ATTAGAATATAAATTTATTTACTTAATTACAATTTTAATGCTTTTTTACTAAAATTTAAAATTTTGAAATATTTTGTTTTAGTTCTACTTTTAAATTGAATATACACTTTAGTCATTCTAAAAAAAGTCATTTAATACTATTAAGACATTTAATTATATTTACTTTTCACAAACTGAATAAATATTAAATTTTTTGCGCGTCCTTTTTTAGTTTTAAATTTTTTTATATATTTATAATTTGAGTTCATTGCTAGTACAATTTAGTATATACTTAAATTATATTTCAAAAAAATAGAAAAATATTTCAATAATTATATTCTTAAACCTACTCAATTGCCTCTAGCACTGATAATAAATAAAAGAAAAAAAATTTACGTTTTTATTAGATTTTAAAATTTAGATATTTATTATACTAAATAAAAACAATTGAATACTATCCAAATGAACGGAAATAGTATCTTTAAAAATATTTTTACATATATTTATTTCTGTATTTAATTGATTCATTTTTAAAACTTTTATATTTTTAATATTTATATTGGAGTTGTTGTCTAGTAAAAAATTAGTATTACAACTTAATTAAATTGTGTAAAATAAAGAAAACTTTAATTATACTATCAACATTAATGCATTAGGTTTAGTTATTCAAAATAGAAACTATTTAATGCTATCGATTAAAAATGTTTACATAAAATTACAATATAAATTATTTACTTAAATACATTTTAATCTTTTTTACTAAATTTTAAAATTTTGAAATATTTTTTTTTAGTTCTACTTTTAAAATTGAATATACACTTTAGTCATTCTAAAAAAATCCATTTAATACTATTTAAGACATTTAATTATATTACTTTCACAAACTGAATAAATATTAATTTTTTTGCATTTTTTAGTTTTAAATTTTTATATGTATTTTATATTTTTGAGTTCATTTGCTAGTACAATTTAGTATATACTTTTAAATTATATTTCAAAAAAATAGAAAAATATTTCAATAATTATTTCTTAAACCTACTCAATTGCCTCTAGCAATGATAATAAATAAAGGAAGAAAAGTTACGTTTTTATTAGATTATAGAATTTAGATTATTTATATATTATTTAGTTATACTAAATAAAAACAATTGAATACTATCCAAATAAACTGAAATAGGTATCTTTTAAAAATATTTGTTACATATTATTTATTTCTGTATTAATTGATTTCAATTTTTAAATATTTATATTTGAGTTGTTTTCTAGTAAAAAAATTTGCATATACAAACTTATTTAATTGTGTAAAATAAACAAAACTTTAATTATACTATCAACATTAAGTATTTGGTTTAGTTACTCAAAATAGAAATTATTTAATGCTATCGATTAAAATATGTTTACATTTGAAATATTAGAATATAAATATTTACTTAAATACAATTTTTAATGCTTTTCCCTAAATTTTAAAATTTTGAAATAATTCTGTTTTGTTCCACTTTTAAAATTGAATATACACTTAGTCATTCTAAATAAAACCATTTAATACTATTTTAGAAATTTAATTTATATTACTTGTCACAAATTAAACATATTAATATTTTTGCCGTATTTTTTTTGTTTTAAATTCTTATATATTTTATATTTTTGATTCATTTGCTAGTACAATTTAGTATATACTTTTAAATTATATTTTAAAAAAATAGAAAAATATTTCAATAATTATATTTTTTAAAACAACTCAATTGCCTCTAGCAACGACAATAAATAAAAGTGAGAAAGTTATGTTTTTATTAGATGGTAGAATTTAGATTATTTATATGCTGTTAGTTATACTAAATAAAAACAATACAATACTATCCAATGAACTGAAATAGGTATCTTTTAAAAATATTCGTAACACATTATTTATTTCTGTATTTAATTGATTTCAATTTTTAAATTATATTTTTAAATTATATATTTGGAATTGTTTTCTAGTAAAAAATTGCATATACAACTAATTAAATTGTGTAAAATAAAGAAAACTTTAATTATACTATCAACATTAATGCATTAGGTTTAGTTATTCAAAATAGAAACTATTTATGCTATCGATTAAATTATGTTACATTTGAAATATTAGAATATAAATTTATTTACTTAAATACAATTTTAATGCTTTTTACTAAATTTAAAATTTTGAAATATTTTGTTTTAGTTCTACTTTTAAAATTGAATATACACTTTAGTCATTCTAAAAAAAACCATTTAATACTATTTAAGACATTTAATTATATTACTTTCACAAACTGAATAAATATTAATTTTTTGCCCTTTTTTTAGTTTTAAATTTTATATATATTTTATATTTTTGAGTTCATTTGCTAGTACAATTTAGTATATACTTTTAAATTATATTTCAAAAAAATAGAAAAATATTTCAATAATTATATTTCTTAAACCTACTCAATTGCCTCTAGCACTGATAATAAATAAAAGAAGAAAAGTTATGTTTTTATTAGATTTAAATTTTAGATTATTTAGTTATACTAAATAAAAAAACAATTGAATACTATCCAAATGAACGAAATAGGTATCTTTTAAAAATATTTGTTACATATTATTATTTCTGTATTTAATTGATTTCAATTTTAAAACTTATATTTTTTAAATATTTATATTGGAAGTTGTTGTTCTAGTAAAAAATTAGTATATACAACTTAATTAAATTGTGTAAAATAAAGAAAACTTTAATTATACTATCAACATTAATGCATTAGTTTAGTTATTCAAAATAGAAACTATTAATGCTATCGATTAAAATATGTTTACATTTGAAATATTACAATAAAATTTATTTACTTAAATACAATTTTAATGCTTTTTACTAAATTTTAAAATTTTGAAATATTTTGTTTTAGTTCCTTTTAAATTGAATATACACTTTAGTCATTCTAAAAAAATCCATTTAATACTATTAAGACTTTAATTATATTTACTTTTCACAAACTGAATAAATATAATTTTTGCATTTTTTTTAGTTTTAAATTTTTTTATATATTTTATATTTTTGAGTTCATTTGCTAGTACAATTAGTATATACTTTTAAATTATATTTCAAAAAAATAGAAAAATATTTCAATAATTATATTTCTTAAACCTACTCAATTGCCTCTAGCAATGATAATAAATAAATGGAAGAAAAGTTACGTTTTTATTAGATTTAGAATTTTAGATTATTTATATTATTTAGTTATACTAAATAAAAACAATTGAATACTATCCAAATGAACTGAAATAGGTATCTTTTAAAAATATTTGTTACATATTATTTATTTCTGTATTTAATTGATTTCAATTTTTAAATATTTATATTTGGAGTTGTTGTTCTAGTAAAAAATTAGTATATACAACTTAATTAAATTGTGTAAAATAAAGAAAACTTTAATTATACTATCAACATTAATGCATTAGGTTTAGTTATTCAAAATAGAAACTATTTAATGCTATCGATTAAAATATGTTTACATTTGAAATATTAGAATATAAATTTATTTACTTAAATACAATTTTTAATGCTTTTTTACTAAATTTTAAAATTTTGAAATATTTTTGTTTTAGTTCTACTTTTAAAATTGAATATACACTTTAGTCATTCTAAAAAAACCATTTAATACTATTTAAGAATTTAATTATATTTACTTTTCACAAACTGAATAATATTATTTTTTTGCCGTTTTTTTTTAGTTTTAAATTTTTTTATATATTTTATATTTTTGAGTTCATTTGCTAGTACAATTTAGTATATACTTTTAAATTATATTTCAAAAAAGTAGAAAAATATTTCAATAATTATATTTCTTAAACCTACTCAATTGCCTCTAGCACTGATAATAAATAAAAAGAAGAAAAGTTACGTTTTTATTAGATTTTAAAATTTTATATTTTTTAGTTATACTAAATAAAAACAATTGATACTATCCAAATGAACTGAAATAGGTATCTTTTAAAAATATTTGTTACATATATTATTTATTTCTGTATTTAATTGATTTCAATTTTTAAACTTTTTTATTTTTAAATATTTATTTGGAGTTGTTGTTCTAGTAAAAAATTGTATATACAACTTAATTAAATTGTGTAAAATAAAAAAACTTTAATTATACTATCAACATTAATGCATTAGGTTTAGTTATTCAAAATAGAAACTATTTAATGCTATCGATTAAAATATGTTTACATTTGAATATTACAATATAAATTTATTTACTTAAATACAATTTGTAATGCTTTTTTACTAAATTTTAAAATTTTGAAATATTTTTGTTTTAGTTCTACTTTTAAAATTGAATATACACTTTAGTCATTCTAAAAAAACCATTTAATACTATTTAAGACATTTAATTATATTTACTTTTCACAAACTGAATAAATATTAATTTTTTTGCCGTATTTTTTTAGTTTTAATTTTTTTTATATATTTTATATTTTTGAGTTCATTTGCTAGTACAATTTAGTATATACTTTTAAATTATATTTCAAAAAAATAGAAAAATATTTCAATAATTATATTTCTTAAACCTACTCAATTGCCTCTAGCACTGATAATAAATAAAAGGAAGAAAAGTTACGTTTTTATTAGATTTTAAAATTTTAGATTATTTAGTTATACTAAATAAAAACAATTGAATACTATCCAAATGAACTGAAATAGGTATCTTTTAAAAATATTTGTTACATATTATTTATTTCTGTATTTAATTGATTTCAATTTTTAAACTTTTATATTTTTAAATATTTTATATTGGAGTTGTTGTTCTAGTAAAAAATTTGTATATACAACTTAATTAAATTGTGTAAAATAAAGAAAACTTTAATTATACTATCAACATTAATGCATTTGGTTTAGTTATTCAAAATAGAAACTATTTAATGCTATCGATTAAAATATGTTTACATTTGAAATATTAGAATATAAATTTATTTACTTAAATACAATTTTTAATGCTTTTTTACTAAATTTATAAATTTTGAAATATTTCTGTTTTTGTTCCACTTTTAAAATTGAATATACACTTTAGTCATTCTAAATAAAACCATTTAATACTATTTTAGAAATTTAATTATATTTACTTGTCACAAATTGAATACATATTAATATTTTTGCCGTATTTTTTTGTTTTAAATTTCTTTATATATTTATTTTTGAGTTCATTTGCTAGTACAATTTAGTATATACTTTTAAATTATATTTTAAAAAAATAGAAAAATATTTCAATAATTATATTTCTTAAAACAACTCAATTGCCTCTAGCAACGACAATAAATAAAAGGAGGAAAAGTTATGTTTTTATTAGATGGTAGAATTTTAGATTATTTATATGCTGTTTAGTTATACTAAATAAAAACAATACAATACTATCCAAATGAACTGAAATAGGTATCTTTTAAAAATATTTGTTACATACTATTTATTTCTGTATTTATTTTATTTTATTTTTAAACTTTTACATTTTTAAATATTTATATTTGGAGTTGTTGTTCTAGTAAAAAATTTGCATATACAACTTAATTAAATTGTGTAAAATAAAAAAACTTTAATTATACTATCAACATTAATGCATTTGGTTTAGTTACTCAAAATAGAAATATATTTAATGCTATCGATTAAAATATGTTTACATTTGAAATATTAGAATATAAATTTATTTACTTAAATACAATTTTTAATGCTTTTTCACTAAATTTTAAAATTTTGAAATATTTCTGTTTTGTTCCACTTTTAAAATTGAATATACACTTTAGTCATTCTAAATAAAACCATTTAATACTATTTTAGAAATTAATTATATTTACTTGTCACAAATTGAATAATATTAATATTTTTGCCGTATTTTTTTGTTTTAAATTTCTTTATATATTTTATATTTTTGAGTTCATTTGCTAGTACAATTTAGTATATACTTTTAAATTATATTTTAAAAAAATAGAAAAATATTTCAATAATTATATTTTTTAAAACAACTCAATTGCCTCTAGCAACGACAATAAATAAAAGGAGGAAAAGTTATGTTTTTATTAGATGGTAGAATTTTAGATTATTTATATGCTGTTTAGTTATACTAAATAAAAACAATACAATACTATCCAAATGAACTGAAATAGGTATCTTTTAAAAATATTTGTTACATATTATTTATTTCTGTATTTATTGATTTCAATTTTTAAACTTTTATATTTTTAAATATTTATATTTGGAGTTGTTGTTCTAGTAAAAAATTTGCATATACAACTTAATTAAATTGTGTAAAATAAAGAAAACTTTAATTATACTATCAACATTAATGCATTAGGTTTAGTTATTCAAAATAGAAACTATTTAATGCTATCGATTAAATTATGCTTACATTTGAAATATTAGAATATAAATTTATTTACTTAAATACAATTTTTAATGCTTTTTTACTAAAATTTAAAATTTTGAAATATTTTTGTTTTAGTTCTACTTTTAAAATTGAATATACACTTTAGTCATTCTAAAAAAAGCCATTTAATACTATTTAAGACATTTAATTATATTTACTTTTCACAAACTGATAAATATTAATTTTTTGCCGTGTTTTTTTTAGTTTTAAATTTTTTAATATATTTTTTATTTTTGAGTCATTTGCTAGTACAATTTAGTTATACTTTTAAATTATATTTCAAAAAAATAGAAAAAATATTCAATAATTATATTTATTAAACCTACTCAATTGCCTCTAGCACTGATAATAAATAAATGAAGAAAAAGTTACGTTTTTATTTAGAATTTAAAAATTTTAGATTATTTATATATTATTAGTTATACTAAATAAAAACAATTGAATACTATCCAAATGAACGGAAATAGGTATCTTTTAAAAATATTTGTACATATTATTTATTTCTGTATTTAATTGAATTCAATTTTTAAACTTTTATATTTTAAATATTTATATTTGGAATTGTTGTTCTAGTAAAAAATTAGCATATACAACTTAATTAAATTGTGTAAAATAAAGAAAACTTTAATTATACTATCAACATTAATGCATTAGGTTTAGTTATTCAAAATAGAAACTATTTAATGCTATCGATTAAATGTTACATTTGAAATATTAGAATATAAATTTATTTACTTAAATACAATTTTAATGCTTTTTTACTAAATTTAAAATTTTGAAATATTTTTTTTTAGTTCTACTTTTAAAATTGAATATACACTTTAGTCATTCTAAAAAAAGCCATTTAATACTATTTAAGACATTTAATTATATTTACTTCACAAAAACTGAATAAATATTAATTTTTTGCCGTTTTTTTTAAGTTTTAAATTTTTTTATATTTTATATTTTTGAGTTCATTTGCTAGTACAATTTAGTATATACTTTTAAATTATATTTCAAAAAAATAGAAAAATATTTCAATAATTATATTTCTTAAACTACTCAAATGCCTCTAGCACTGATAATAAATAAAAGAAGAAAAGTTACGTTTTTATTAGATTTTAAAATTTTAGATTATTTATAATATTATTTAGTTATACTAAATAAAAACAATTGAATACTATCCCAATGAACGGAAATAAGGTATCTTTTAAAAATATTTGTTAACATATTATTTATTTCTTTATTATTTAATTGTTTCAATTTAAATTATTTCAATTTTTATAATTTTTAAATATTTATATTTTGGAGTTTTGTTCTAGTAAAAAATTAGTTATACAACTTAATTAAATTGTGTAAAATAAAGAAAACTTTAATTATACTATCAACATTAATGCATTAGGTTTAGTATTCAAAATAGAAACTATTTAATGCTATCGATTAAAATAATGTTTACATTTAAATATTACAATATAAATTTATTTACTTAATACAATTTTTAATGACTTTTTACTAAATTTTAAAATTTTGAAATATTTTTGTTTTAGTTCTACTTTTAAAATTGAATATACACTTTAGTCATTCTAAAAATCCATTTAATACTATTTAAGACATTTAATTATATTTACTTTTCACAAACTGAATAAAAATTAATTTTTTTGTCGTATTTTTTAGTTTTAAATTTTTTTATATATTTTATATTTTTGAGTTCATTTGCTAGTACAATTTAGTATATACTTTTAAATATATTTCAAAAAAATAGAAAAATTTTCAATAATTATATTTCTTAAACCTACTCCAATTGCCTCTAGCAATGATAATAAATAAAAGGAAGAAAAGTTACGTTTTTATTAGATTTTAGAATTTTAGATTATTTATATATTATTTAGTTATACTAAATAAAAACAATTGAATACTATCCAAATAAACTGAAATAGGTATCTTTTAAAAATATTTGTTACATATATTTATTTCTGTATTTAATTTTAATTTCAAATTTTTAAATATTTATATTTGGAGTTGTTGTTCTAGTAAAAAATTTGCATATACAACTTATTTAAATTGTGTAAAATAATAAAACTTTAATTATACTATCAACATTAATGCATTTGGTTTAGTAACTCAAAATAGAAATATTTAATGCTATCGATTAAAATATGTTTACATTTGAAATATAGAATATAAATTTATTTACTTAAATACAATTTTTAATGCTTTTTCCCTAAATTTTAAAAATTGAATATTCTGTTTTTGTCCACTTTTAAAATTGAATATACACTTAGTCATTCTAAATAAAACCATTTAATACTATTTAGAAATTTAATTATATTACTTTTCACAAATTGAATACATATTAATACTTTTGCCGTATTTTTTAGTTTTAAATTTCTTTATATATTTTCTATTTTTGAGTTCATTTGCTAGTACAATTTAGTATGTACTTAAATTATATTTTAAAAAATAGAAAAATATTTCAATAATTATATTTTTTAAAACAACTCAATTGCCTCTAGCAACGACAATAAATAAAAGGTGGAAAAGTTATTTTTATTAGATGGTAGAATTTTAGATTATTTATATGCTGTTTAGTTATACTAAATAAAAACAATACAATACTATCCAAATGAACTGAAATAGGTATCTTTTAAAAATATTCGTAACATATTATTTATTTCTGTATTTAATTGATTTCAATTTTAAACTTTTATATTTTTAAATATTTATATTTGGAATTGTTGTTCTAGTAAAAAATTGCATATACAACTTAATTAAATTGTGTAAAATAAAACTTTAATTATACTATCAACATTAATGCATTAGGTTTATTATTCAAAATAGAAACTATTTAATGCTATCGATTAAATGTATGCTTACATTTGAAATATTAGAATATAAATTTATTTACTTAAATACAATTTTTAATGCTTTTTTACTAAAATTTAAAACTTTGAAATATTTTTGTTTTAGTTCTACTTTTAAAATTGATATACACTTTAGTCATTCTAAAAAAAGCCATTTAATACTATTTAAGACATTTAATTATATATACTTTTCACAAACTGAATAAATATTAATTTTTTTGCCGTCTTTTTTTAGTTTTAAATTTTTTTATATATTTTATATTTTTGAGTTCATTTGCTAGTACAATTTAGTATATACTTTTAAATTATATTTCAAAAAAATAGAAAAATATTTCAATAATTATATTTCTTAAACTACTCAATTGCCTCTAGCACTGATAATAAATAAAAGGAAGAAAAGTTACGTTTTTATTAGATTTTAAAATTTTAGATTATTTAGTTATACTAAATAAAAACAATTGAATACTATCCAAATGAACGAAATAGGTATCTTTTAAAAATATTTTTAAAAATTATTGTTATATATTATTTATTTCTGTATTTAATTGATTTCAATTTTAAACTTTTATATTTTTAAATATTTATATTTGGAGTTGTTGTTCTAGTAAAAAATTAGTATATACAACTTAATTAAATTGTGTAAAATAAAGAAAACTTTAATTATACTATCAACATTAATGCATTAGGTTTAGTTATTCAAAATAGAAACTATTTAATGCTATCGATTAAAATATGTTTACATTTGAAATATTACAATATAAATTTATTTACTTAAATACAATTTTAATGACTTTTTACTAAATTTTAAAATTTTGAAATATTTTTGTTTTAGTTCTACTTTTAAAATTGAATATACACTTTAGTCATTCTAAAAAAATCCATTTAATACTATTTAAGACATTTAATTATATTTACTTTTCACAAACTGAATAAATATTAATTTTTTTGCATTTTTTTTTTAGTTTTAATTTTTTTTATGTATTTTATATTTTTGAGTTCATTTGCTAGTACAATTTAGTATATACTTTTAAATTATATTTCAAAAAAATAGAAAAATATTTCAATAATTATATTTCTTAAACCTACTCAATTGCCTCTAGCAATGATAATAAATAAATGGAAGAAAAGTTACGTTTTTATTAGATTTAGAATTTTAGATTATTTATATTATTTAGTTATACTAAATAAAAACAATTGAATACTATCCAAATGAACTGAAATAGGTATCTTTTAAAAATATTTGTTACATATTATTTATTTCTGTATTTAATTGATTTCAATTTTTAAATATTTATATTTGGAGTTGTTGTTCTAGTAAAAAATTAGTATATACAACTTAATTAAATTGTGTAAAATAAAGAAAACTTTAATTATACTATCAACATTAATGCATTAGGTTTAGTTATTCAAAATAGAAACTATTTAATGCTATCGATTAAAATATGTTTACATTTGAAATATTAGAATATAAATTTATTTACTTAAATACAATTTTTAATGCTTTTTTACTAAATTTTAAAATTTTGAAATATTTTTGTTTTAGTTCTACTTTTAAAATTGAATATACACTTTAGTCATTCTAAAAAAACCATTTAATACTATTTAAGAATTTAATTATATTTACTTTTCACAAACTGAATAATATTATTTTTTTGCCGTTTTTTTTTAGTTTTAAATTTTTTTATATATTTTATATTTTTGAGTTCATTTGCTAGTACAATTTAGTATATACTTTTAAATTATATTTCAAAAAAGTAGAAAAATATTTCAATAATTATATTTCTTAAACCTACTCAATTGCCTCTAGCACTGATAATAAATAAAAAGAAGAAAAGTTACGTTTTTATTAGATTTTAAAATTTTATATTTTTTAGTTATACTAAATAAAAACAATTGATACTATCCAAATGAACTGAAATAGGTATCTTTTAAAAATATTTGTTACATATATTATTTATTTCTGTATTTAATTGATTTCAATTTTTAAACTTTTTTATTTTTAAATATTTATTTGGAGTTGTTGTTCTAGTAAAAAATTGTATATACAACTTAATTAAATTGTGTAAAATAAAAAAACTTTAATTATACTATCAACATTAATGCATTAGGTTTAGTTATTCAAAATAGAAACTATTTAATGCTATCGATTAAAATATGTTTACATTTGAATATTACAATATAAATTTATTTACTTAAATACAATTTGTAATGCTTTTTTACTAAATTTTAAAATTTTGAAATATTTTTGTTTTAGTTCTACTTTTAAAATTGAATATACACTTTAGTCATTCTAAAAAAACCATTTAATACTATTTAAGACATTTAATTATATTTACTTTTCACAAACTGAATAAATATTAATTTTTTTGCCGTATTTTTTTAGTTTTAATTTTTTTTATATATTTTATATTTTTGAGTTCATTTGCTAGTACAATTTAGTATATACTTTTAAATTATATTTCAAAAAAATAGAAAAATATTTCAATAATTATATTTCTTAAACCTACTCAATTGCCTCTAGCACTGATAATAAATAAAAGGAAGAAAAGTTACGTTTTTATTAGATTTTAAAATTTTAGATTATTTAGTTATACTAAATAAAAACAATTGAATACTATCCAAATGAACTGAAATAGGTATCTTTTAAAAATATTTGTTACATATTATTTATTTCTGTATTTAATTGATTTCAATTTTTAAACTTTTATATTTTTAAATATTTTATATTGGAGTTGTTGTTCTAGTAAAAAATTTGTATATACAACTTAATTAAATTGTGTAAAATAAAGAAAACTTTAATTATACTATCAACATTAATGCATTTGGTTTAGTTATTCAAAATAGAAACTATTTAATGCTATCGATTAAAATATGTTTACATTTGAAATATTAGAATATAAATTTATTTACTTAAATACAATTTTTAATGCTTTTTTACTAAATTTTAAAATTTTGAAATATTTTTGTTTTTGTTCTACTTTTAAAATTGAATATACACTTTAGTCATTCTAAAAAAACCATTTAATACTATTTTAGAAATTTAATTATATTTACTTTTCACAAACTGAATAAATATTAATATTTTTGCCGCATTTTTTTTTGTTTTAAATTTTTTATATATTTTATATTTTTGAGTTCATTTGCTAGTACAATTTAGTATATACTTTTAAATTATATTTTAAAAAAATAGAAAAATATTTCAATAATTATATTTCTTAAAACAACTCAATTGCCTCTAGCAACGATAATAAATAAAAGGAGGAAAAGTTACGTTTTTATTAGATTTTAGAATTTTAGATTATTTATATATTGTTTAGTTATACTAAATAACAATACAATACTATCCAAATGAACTGAAATAGGTATCTTTTAAAAATATTTGTTACATATTATTTATTTCTGTATTTTTTAATTTTAATTTTTAAACTTTTACATTTTTAAATATTTATATTTGGAGTTGTTGTTCTAGTAAAAAATTTGCATATACAACTTAATTAAATTGTGTAAAATAAAGAAAACTTTAATTATACTATCAACATTAATGCATTTGGTTTAGTTATTCAAAATAGAAATTATTTAATGCTATCGATTAAAATATGTTTACATTTGAAATATTAGAATATAAATTTATTTACTTAAATACAATTTTTAATGCTTTTTACTAAATTTTAAAATTTTGAAATATTTCTGTTTTTGTTCTACTTTTAAAATTGAATATACACTTTAGTCATTCTAAAAAAACCATTTAATACTATTTTAGAAATTTAATTATATTTACTTGTCACAAATTGAATACATATTAATTTTTTTGCCGTATTTTTTTTGTTTTAAATTTTTTATATATTTTATATTTTTGAGTTCATTTGCTAGTACAATTTAGTATATACTTTTAAATTATATTTAAAAAAATAGAAAAATATTTCAATAATTATATTTCTTAAAACAACTCAATTGCCTCTAGCAACGACAATAAATAAAAGGAGGAAAAGTTATGTTTTTATTAGATGGTAGAATTTTAGATTATTTATATGCTGTTTAGTTATACTAAATAAAAACAATACAATACTATCCAAATAAACTGAAATAGGTATCTTTTAAAAATATTGTTACATATTATTTATTTCTGTATTTAATTTATTTTATTTTTTAAACTTTTATATTTTTAAATATTTATATTTGGAGTTGTTGTTCTAGTAAAAAATTTGCATATACAACTTATTTAAATTGTGTAAAATAAAAAAACTTTAATTATACTATCAACATTAATGTATTTGGTTTAGTAACTCAAAATAGAAATTATTTAATGCTATCGATTAAAATATGTTTACATTTGAAATATTAGAATATAAATTTATTTACTTAAATACAATTTTTAATGCTTTTTCACTAAATTTTAAAATTTTGAAATATTTCTGTTTTTGTTCTACTTTTAAAATTGAATATACACTTTAGTCATTCTAAATAAAACCATTTAATACTATTTTAGAAATTTAATTATATTTACTTTTCACAAATTGAATACATATTAATATTTTTGCCGTATTTTTTTTAGTTTTAAATTTCTTTATATATTTTATATTTTTGAGTTCATTTGCTAGTACAATTTAGTATGTACTTTTAAATTATATTTTAAAAAATAGAAAAATATTTCAATAATTATATTTTTTAAAACAACTCAATTGCCTCTAGCAACGACAATAAATAAAAGGTGGAAAAGTTATGTTTTTATTAGATGGTAGAATTTTAGATTATTATATGCTGTTTAGTTATACTAAATAAAAACAATACAATACTATCCAAATGAACTGAAATAGGTATCTTTTAAAAATATTCGTTAACATATTATTTATTTCTGTATTTAATTGATTTAATTTTAAACTTTTATATTTTTAAATATTTTATTATATTTGGAATTGTTGTTCTAGTAAAAAATTTGCATATACAACTTAATTAAATTGTGTAAAATAAAGAAAACTTTAATTATACTATCAACATTAATGCATTAGGTTTAGTTATTCAAAATAGAAACTATTTAATGCTATCGATTAAATTATGCTTACATTTGAAATATTAGAATATAAATTTATTTACTTAAATACAATTTTTAATGCTTTTTTACTAAAATTTAAAATTTTGAAATATTTTTGTTTTAGTTCTACTTTTAAAATTGAATATACACTTTAGTCATTCTAAAAAAAGCCATTTAATACTATTTAAGACATTTAATTATATTTACTTTTCACAAACTGAATAAATATTAATTTTTTTGCCGTCTTTTTTTTAGTTTTAAATTTTTTTATATATTTTATATTTTTGAGTTCATTTGCTAGTACAATTTAGTATATACTTTTAAATTATATTTCAAAAAAATAGAAAAATATTTCAATAATTATATTTCTTAAACCTACTCAATTGCCTCTAGCACTGATAATAAATAAAAGGAAGAAAAGTTACGTTTTTATTAGATTTTAAAATTTTAGAAATTTTTAGTTATACTAAATAAAAACAATTGAATACTATCCAAATGAACTGAAATAGGTATCTTTTAAAAATATTTGTTACATATTATTTATTTCTGTATTTAATTGATTTCAATTTTTAAATTTTATATTTTTAAATATTTATATTTGGAGTTGTTGTTCTAGTAAAAAATTAGTATATACAACTTAATTAAATTGTGTAAAATAAAGAAAACTTTAATTATACTATCAACATTAATGCATTAGGTTTAGTTATTCAAAATAGAAACTATTTAATGCTATCGATTAAAATATGTTTACATTTGAAATATTACAATATAAATTTATTTACTTAAATACAATTTTTAATGCTTTTTTACTAAATTTTAAAATTTTGAAATATTTTTGTTTTAGTTCTACTTTTAAAATTGAATATACACTTTAGTCATTCTAAAAAAATCCATTTAATACTATTTAAGACATTTAATTATATTTACTTTTCACAAACTGAATAAATATTAATTTTTTTGCATTTTTTTTTAGTTTTAAATTTTTTTATATATTTTATATTTTTGAGTTCATTTGCTAGTACAATTTAGTATATACTTTTAA